>CM040242.1:297727377-297770501 GCA_022545495.1 Chrysanthemum lavandulifolium | reverse complement strand
TAGAATTTTTTCGGAAATTTGAAAAAAAAAATTCCAAAAAAATTTTGAAAAAAAAATTTCCGAAAAAAAATTTAAGAAAAAAAAGATTCCAAAATTTTTTTTTTTCGTAAATACTTTTTTTTTCAAAAAAAGAAATGAAATTGGAATTTTTTTTTCTAAATTGTTTTTCTCGAAATTCTTTTTACAAAAAAAAGTATTCTCGAAAAAAAAAAATTGGAATTATTTTTTCAAATTTTTTTTCGGAATTTTTTTTTTCAAAATATTTTTGGAATTTTTTTTTTCAAATTTGCGAAAAAATTTCAATTTATTTAATAAATTTTTTCAAATTTTTTTTTTGAATTTTTTTTTAATTTTGAAATAGTACAAAAACAAACAAAAACGTAAGGAAAACAGACAAAATGTAAGAAAAACGGACAAAAATGTAAAAAAACAGACAAAAACGGATGAAAACGTTAGAAAATAAAATATGAGTGAATAATAATAATAATAATAATAATATAATAATAATAATAATAAAATAATAATAATAATAATAATAATAATATAATAATAATAATAATAATTAAAAAAAAGTAAAGTATAAAAGTAAATTGCAAAATATATCCCTCTTATATGTAAAAGAGTAAACTGCAAAATACATCTCTTATATGAGTAAAAAGACCAAAACAGCCCTCCCGTTAGCAGTTAACGAAGAAAACTAACAGAGTTAGTGACTAAGGATGTAGAATGGCTAACGTTTGGCTAACGAAGCATGTAACTAGCCAATAGTTTCTGACAGGAATGTAAGGTCTCAGAAACTGTAAACCACGTGGATGTATTTTGCAGTTTACTCATTTAAAAATTTTGAAAACTTAAAAATTATTTAAAAAAACACACGATATATAAAAACACACATACATATAAAAGTTGACTTAAAAATACATTAATGTAAAGCTTATAAATGATGTAAATATTTATAATTAAAAAAAAAATTGCATTTGCTTCACATCATCACATATAAAGGACATTTGCATATAATTTGTATTTTAATTATGTCCATTCACGCCAATGTGAATTAGATACAAAAAGGGAAGTACCAAATTTGTCATCTTACATTCAACTATCTATAATATATACTAGCAGGGTACTCGCGAGTTGCAGCGGCGGATACCTTAAAATAAAAAAATTCGATAAATAATGTATTTTAGTTTACTATGTTCTTTTTGACAATAAATTTACGGATATCAAAAATTTTGTATAGCCCGTACCCGTTCGGGCTCGAACCCGTTGGCTCGTATCTGCTCGGGCTCGAGCCCGTTTGGTCCGCGCCTGTTCGGGCTCAAGCCCATTTGGTCTGTTGTCCGTTCGGGCTTGAATATTTGTATAATTTGCTTTATTATTTGTAGTAGTGAAATTTAATGCAGGAATTGTGTTTAATTTTGTTGTACAATATGCTTGATAATTTGTATTTCTTATGTAAGGGGTGTTTTAGTAACTGTATTAATTGTATTTATTGACCAGTTAAATAATTGACTACATTAAATAGCATTGATGTGGTGTTTTGTTGTACACTATGCTTCTTATCTTGTATATCTGAAAATTATGTGCATTAAAGTGTTGTACACTATGTTTCTTTTCTTGTAAGTAGTAGTCATTATAGTCATTAATAACATTGACCACTTTAATAGCATTAATTTTGTAAGTCTGAAAATTACATCATGCTTATTTTGTTGTACACTATGCTTATTTTGTTGTAAATCTGAAAATTGGTTGCAGCTATTGTACATTGTGCTTAAATGGTTGTAATTTTTTGTGAATGGGTGTTTTTAATAGCATTAATGTTGTTTGATAGAATTTTGGTCTTAAAATGACACCACGCTTTATTTTGTTGTACAATATGCTTACTTTGTTGTAATTCTGAAAATTGGGTGCATTAAAGTGTTGTAAATCATGCTTAATTTCTTGTACGTCTTAAAATTAAGAATGATGTGCCTTCGTGCATTATAAGTAGTATAGATAATGGGTGTAGCATAGTAACAAATTTTAAAGGAGCATATAATTATAAGAGGAATGATACATCCACTCAAATTTTACACAAAAAAATCCACACAATGATGTTACTATGTATGATTGGTGGCTTTTGGAACAATTTCTCTTTCTTCATTTTGATTAGGCCAATCACACATAGCCACATCATTTTGTGTGGATTTTTTTGTGTAAAATTTGAGTGGATGTAGCATTCCTCTAATTATAAATATTTTTTGGTTAAGTGTATTGTGTAATGTTTTGTGTAACCAAAATATCTCTATAATTATCTGCCGCTATAAAATCTTTTTACTATGCACAGGTACTCGTCTAATTTGTTAAAATTATTGAATGGTAAAACTAGTGTCGTTATAAACAAAGATTTTAACGAAAATAAATAACTTTCAACTACTCAAGAGTGGCCTAGTGGCAAAAGTGTTTATGGCTATTACTTTAAAATATGTGATGTCGCAAGTTCAATTACTGCTAGATGCAAACAACTTAAGTGGTCACGTCAATCTCTTGAAAATAGAGGGTTTTACCTAGTTTAAGGCTGTGTGGCGGGGTTTTCACGCCAACCTCTTGAAAAGAAAATACTTTACCTAATTTGAGTCTGCGTAGCGATTATTCAAACCCCGTAAATTAATTGGCCGAAATCATAACAAAAATATTAGGAGGGGGAAAAAAAAAAAAAAAAAAAAAAAAAAACTTTCCTAATAAAATTCACACATTGACAAACTTAAGTACTTCGAACATAAACTAGTTTCCTAGGTTGACAGCTAAAACTTTCCTTAACGCTCTTGTTGACACAAAAATAACCAAAAAATTTAAGTGCGAAGCAAAGAGTATGCGATTCAAACATGAGTTTTTTTCCCATTCGAGACGCGATTGATTCAGACATTTCGCCTCAAATTCGGATATCAGACCAGATTCAGAAGGCCTTTTAAAAACAAACACCACCTAAGTTAATGTAAAAACGACACGTACTAGAGAAACACAAACAAATATACGTATAAAACAAAAGTCATTGACAAAACCAAAAGCAACACAATTGTTCTACCCTACATCATTGACTCATTCAGAAATGCTAAAAAGAAACAATTTCCGCGAAATTGTTTGATCCTCATGTGAAAACATCAATGTCATGTGCTAAAACATTACTATTCAACTAAGTTATAAATAGCGTGATCGTGATGTACGGTCATGGCCAAATCGACGCTTTAAAACTACAAATGACTATCTGCTTTAATGCGTGGACGTAAACGACAATGAATATGAAAATATTATAGATTTATATGTTATATCATATTTTATAAATATCGAGTTTATAAAAGCGTTATATATATAGAATTAAGTCGAAACTACTATCCTTTCATGTAATTTTCTTTATTTCGTAAAAAAAAAAAAAAAAAAAAAAAAAAAAAAAACTTTTTCATCCGGGTTAAATTTAAAAAGCACCATGCCGCGTTTTATCGCACTTTTTCACGTCTTATCTCACGTCACATTTAGAGTTGATGCTTTGGTCTATTGCTTAACGTGGAAGCCACACCTCACACATTAGCGACTCCTAAGTGCGCTTTTTAGAACCCTCGTATGCAATGAATAATAAATCTAAGTTTAGATAAAGTGAAACAATTATGGTGTATTGGTGTGTATCAATAAAAATATAATTATATATATTTACTTACATAATTTTCACAAAAGGGTGTAGATTGGTGGGAATACTTTGATCTTGGGTTTCTTTTAGCACCAGTCATTATTCACCCTCTGAAATAGCTCACAGAACTCTTACTTACTAGTGGAGCCTGCATTGGAGTGGCGTGAGTCAAGACTGAGGCCTCGGAACTCTTATTCCACAAAGTCGTTTTTGAGTGGGTACCTATATGTAGGGGTGAGCTCGGTTCAGGAACCGCACAACCGAACCGAACCGAGAACCGAGAACCGAAATTTCAATAATGAAGAACCGAGAACCGGACCGAGTAGCATGTTTGGTTCCGGTTGATTCGTTCGGTTCGTTCCTGCGGGTCTAACCGATTAGAACCGATTTTTTAAGAAAAAGCATTATGTAAACTACAAATAATACGTTTAGACCATGTTTGATCTTCCCATAATACGTTAATAAATCTTATGACATGTTACTTTTTATTTTTGAACTCCAACATAAAATGTACTAAACATGTATAGACAAAAATAACTACGCATCTATTACGACTATATCTTTTATGACATGTAACTCTTCATGTATATAAAGTTTTAAGTTGATGCATGCTTTTATAGTTAAGGACTCAAGATAGATTTATAAAGTCAAAACTTTTATGGGTTAGCGATATGACTCGGTTACAAATCTTTATACTAAATACTAGAGTATTAGCTTAAAGTGAACCAAACAAAAGTACGAATAGTGCATGATAACATGATAGTGAAAATCCATTTGTTTGAAGTAGACAAGTAGGACGTTCATTTTCAAAATTAATTGATTTGTACCAAAATCTTACTAATTAAATAAGAGTGGTCATGAACAACATTCGCGACCAAAAAATAATCAAAGGAAATTATAGAGGTTCCAGAACAAAAACACCTATCAATTGGTAAGAAATAGAAAAACATAATGAAATTGGGAGGAAGCATATAAATATTATCATGACATTAATTAAAATAAGACGTATTAAATTTATCACAATAAATATTTACGTTGCTTGATGAAAAAGAAAGAAAAGTATCCTCACTTATGAAAGTCGGCGGTTCTTGGTTCGAACCGAGAACCATGTTTCGGACCGAACCGAACCGAGAACCGAAATTTCAATAATGGAGAACCGAGAACCGGACGCGGTTCTAAAATTGATTCGGTTCGATTCGATTCGATGACGGTTCTCGATTCCGATCGGTTCTCGGTCCATTTGCTCACCCTACCTATATGAAGCGGATGCCAAGAATGAGACTTTAACTCGGTCTATTACTCAAGCACAAATCTCCAACCATTGGACTAATGCTCCATTACTTACATAAATACAATTAGATTGGTTCATATATCAAAAAGAACAGTTATTTCACGACAACACAAAAGCGATGTAGTATTTACATACTGATTATACAATGAGAAATGATTTATTTTTTCACAAATTATCTAAATTGCTTTTTATATCAAAATTTATATTTATATTTATACTACATATAATGGGTGTATCACATATCTTGAAAATTTAAAAGAGTAAAGCTGCAAAATACATTCGTATGGTTTCTACGAGTTTACGGGCCTTCATCCAATATCGAAACTATTTGGCTAGTTACATCCTTAGTTAGCCAGGCGTTAGCCATTCTACATCCTTGGTCACTAACTCTGTTAGTTTTCTTAGATTCTTCTAACGGGAGAATTGTTTGATCTTTTACATATAAAGGATGTATTTTGCGGTTACTCTTTACATATATAGAGGATGTATTTTGCAATTTACTTTTATACTTTTTTTTTTTTTTGAACAGTGAATTTACTTTTATACTTTACTTTTTTAATTTTAATTATTATTATTATTATTATTATTATTATTATTATTATTATTATTATTATTATAAACATCACTATTAAAAACTCATAGGATTCTGAGAAATTGGTGGGAAGCGAGAAACCATTGGGCCCCACACACTCTAGTAATAAGAAACCAATCCTATTAAAAATATGAGCCGTAGACGTCTTGCGATATTATTATTATTATTATTATTATTATTATTATTATTATTATTATTATTATTATTCACTCATACTTTATTTTCTATCTTTTCATTCGTTTCATCTGCTTTTTCGTTTCGTCTATTTTTTCCGTTTAGTCCGATTTTTCGTTTTGCTCGTTTTTAAGTTTTCTTATGTTTTATCCGTTTCATCGGTTTTTATATGCTTTCATATGTTTTTCTTGTTTTACCCTTTTTTTCCGTTTTCTTGTGTTTTGTACGTTTTTTTTTCGTTTTCCTGCTTTTCTTATGTTTTTTATACGTTTTGTTTGTTTTGTATTATTTTAAAATATTAAAAAATCAAAAGAAAAAATTTGAAAAATTATAAAAGATTTCCAAAAAATTGGACTCACTTTTTTTTGTACAATGGCACTAGTCGCAGGCTCCATAGGGCGCAGGCCTATCTAGCATATTGATCAAAATGGGTCGCTTTCCGGACCCTTCTCCGGCCTATCAGCCTCGAGAATGGGATTCTTCCTTCGCGATCGATGTGTTGTTGGAAGTCGGTCACAAATGGGAAAAATCATACGCTATCATAGGCGCTTCTAATTTCTTTGGAGATTCTAAATGCAAGATCTACTGAAACCCCTACTTACTTACTTACTCTACTTAACTTAAAATAAAAAATTCAATTCAAATTGGTCGAGAAAAAGAACCGCGCTAGTCGGAATTTGGGAAAGATAGAGCTCTCAGGCTCTCCGATCAAATTGAGAGTTCGCTTTGCCGATCCATGAATATGTCGCACCCAGTTCGAGGAGTTGGCGAGACACGGATCGAAGCCACCTCGAAAAAGTCGGGACTTTTAAGCGATTCGAAGATCGACCCATCTCTTTCTGCCGATTCCACGGGTTGTCGGAATCTACGGTTCGATCGGGACCAAGAGTCCCATTCATTCGTTTATGGGGCGCCCTGCGTTCCCATTCTCCACCGGGTCATCAAGTGATTAACCACTCAATCCATTTTCCATCCGATGATCTTCGCCTAGGGTGACTCATTCGACCCGCCTTGATTGCCTAGCTAATGCTACCGTCAGCAAGCAACCTCTCTCAAAGAATAGGGGTGAGCGACCTAGAATTTTTCGGAAATTTGAAAAAAAATTCCAAAAATTTTGAAAAAATTTCGAAAAAATTTAAGAAAAAAAAGATTCCAAAATTTTTTTTTCAGTAAATACTTTTTTTCAAAAAGAAATGAAATTGGAATTTTTTCTAAATTGTTTTCTCGAAATTCTTTTACAAAAAAGTATTCTCGAAAAAAAAATTGGAATTATTTTTCAAATTTTTTCGAATTTTTTTTCAAAATATTTTTGAATTTTTTTTCAAATTTGCGAAAAATTTCAATTTATTTAATAAATTTTTCAAAATTTTTTGAATTTTTTAATTTTGAAATAGTACAAAACAAACAAAAGCGTAAGAAAAACAAAAAAATGTAAGAAAACGGACAAAATGTATAAAAACATACAAAACGAATGAAAGCGTTAGAAAATAAAATATGAGTGAATAATAATAATAATAATAATAATAATAATAATAATAATAATAATAATAATAATAATAATAATAATTAAAAAAAGTAAAGTATAAAAGTAAATTGCAAAATATATCCTCTTATATGTAAAAGAGAAGCTAAAATACATCTCTTATATGAGTAAAAAAAAAAAGCAGTCTAAGTTAGAAGTTAACGAAGAAACTAATGAGTTAGTATTGAGGATGTAGAATGGCTAACGTTTGGCTAACGAAGACGTAATAGCCAATAGTTTACGGCAGAATGTAAGGTGCCGCTAAAGCCATGGCGTGGATGTATTTTGCAGGTTTACTCATTTAAAAATTTGAAAACTTAAAATTATTTAAAAAACACACGATATATAAAACACACATACATATAAAAGTTGACTTAAAAATACATTAATGTAAAGCTTATAAATGATGTAAATATTTATAATTAAAAAAAATTGCATTTGCTTCACATCATCACATATAAAGGACATTTGCATATAATTTGTATTTTAATTATGTCCATTCACGCCAATGTGAATTAGATACAAAAGGAAGTACCAAATTTGTCATCTTACATTCAACTATCTATAATATATCTATAGAATCTTCACATGAGTTCTGTGTGTGACACCTTAAAATAAAAAATTCGATAAATAATGTATTTTAGTTCTTATGTTCTTTTGACAATAAATTTACGGATATCAAAATTTGTATAGCCCGTACCTGTTCGAACTCGAACCCGTTAGCTCAGATCGCTCGGGCTCGAGCCCGTTTGATCCTTGTTCGTTAGCTCTGCCCATTTAGTCATTGTCGTTCGAGTCCTGAATATTTGTATAATTTGCTTTATTATTTGTAGTAGTGAAATTTAATGCGGGAATTGTGTTTAATTTTGTTGTACAATATCTTGATAATTTGTATTTTTATGTAAGGGTGTTTTAGAATTGTATTAATTGTATTTATTGACCGTTAAATAATTGATTACATTAAATAGCGTTGATGTGGTGTTTTGTTGTACACTATGCTTCTTATCTTGTATATCTGAAAATTATAATGCGTTAAAGTGTTGTATGCACTATGTTTCTTTTTCTTGTAAGTAGTAGTCATTATAGTCGTTAATAACATTGACCACTTTAATAAGCATTAATTTTGTAAGTCGAAAATTACATCATGCTTATTTTGTTGTACACTATGCTTATTTTGTTGTAATCGAAAATTGGTTCTGACTATTGTACATTACGCTTAAATGGTTGTAATTTTTGTGAATGGGTGTTTTTAATAGCATTAATGTTGTTTGATAGAATTTTATCTTAAAATGACACCACGCTTTATTTTGTTGTACAATATGCTTACTTTGTTGTAATTCTTAAAATTGGGTGCATTAAAGTGTTGTAAATCATGCTTAATTTCTTATGCGTATTAAAATTAAGAATGATGTCGCCTTCGTCATTATAAGTAGTATAGATAATGGGTGTAGCATAGTAACAAATTTTAAAGGGCATATAATTATAAGAGGAATGATATATTTCAATTTTCACGAAAAATCACATGATGATGTTACTATGTATGATTGGTGGCTTTTGGAACAATTCTCTTCTTCATTTTGATTAGGCCAATCACACATATGTACGTCATTTGTGTGGATTTTTAATGTAAAATTTGAGTGGATGTAGCGTTCTACAATTATAAATATTTTTTGGTTAAGTGTATTGTGTAATGTTTTGTGTAACCAAAATATCTCTATAATTATCTGCATTATAAAATCTTTTACTACGCGGTCTTTCGTCTAATTTGTTAAAATTATTGAATGGTAAAACTAGTGTCGTTATAAACAAAGATTTTAACGAAAATAAATAACTTTCAACTACTCAAGAGTGGCCTAGTGGAAAAGTGTTTATGGCTATTACTTTAAAATATGTGATGTCATGAGTTCAATTATCTTTGACGCAAACAACTTAAGTGGTCACGTCAATCTCTTGAAAATAGAGGTTTCTAGTTTAAAGGTGTGTGGCGGGTTTTCACGTTAACCTCCTGAAAAGAAAAAACTTTACCTAATTTGAGTCGTGGCGATTATTCAAACCCGTAAATTAATTGGCGAAATCATAACAAAAATATTAGGAGGAAAAAAAAAAAAAAAAAAAAATTTCCTAATAAAATGCACACATTGACAAACTTAAGTACTTCGAACATAAACTAGTTTCCTAGGTTGACAGCTAAAACTTTCCATTGGAAACACAGACAATTGAAGCAGTAAATCAAAAGTAAGTAACAACACTATTAACATTCATTTCCCCCAACTTAATTTTATTTCTTATGTATTTTACTCATTAGGGAAGAAGGTTGATGAAATCATATATAAATATCCTTTTGATGTTACTTGTATAGGCTATATAATATTTATGTGATGTATGTTATTGCTATTGTTTTTATATAAGTTGAAAAGAGTTATTATGTGTAGTTGTAACACTTGCTAGGCGCGCTACTTGACCGGTCGATACCTTGTAGACAGTAATCGGCCTATTAGCCTCAACTCGCCTCATTGACTGATTACCTGGCCTTGTAGTCCGAGTTTTACAACACTGGTTTCGACAAAAAGCTGAAAATATGCTTGACACGTGAGACTTATTATGAACATTGACGTAAACTGAAATACGATAAACTTGTGTTGTTTGGAACCACCACGATTCTGGTTGTTAGAACAATACAACGCCTGGATTTTACCTGGAAAATATGTATCATAAGTGATCGTTTTGTCTGTCCATACTGAATAGTTTATTCTTCCGTTTAACATGTGAAATTGACATTGATGTTTCTAACTTTTTTACTTGTAAACATTTTTGTAATAGCAACAGGACGTTAGTTTTAAAGCAGTAGTAAGTATTCAGTTAGAATTGGTGTAGAATATGCACGTTTTATGGATGTGTTAATATAAACCGAAATGCACGGAGCTTCTGTCGCTATAACTACCTCAATTCTGGCTGTTAGAAAGTAAGGGGGCGCTTGTCTTAGCTTTTTTGATAGGCTCATGAGCTTATACACTTGTGAACTTTATGTAACGTGCTTAACTAGAACCCTTTATAGATTGGTAGTTAATCACAAACAGGTAACTGGAATTCATGAATCAAGAAGATGAACTCGAAGTTAAGTGTTTATTGAAAGAATACAGATAGTATTTGTTACAGGTGTAACTGAATTACAGAGAAAGAGAGAAAGGATAGTTTCATCTAGTCTACTAACAAATGAAATGAAATGGTGTATTTATAGTGAAGAGGGAAAGGTAGTTATTGTTGGTTAAGGGCGCGTTTGGCTTATTTGAACTGGACACGTGCTACGCACGTGGTCTTCCTATTTCTGCATATTACACTTTATAAGCTTATAATCTCAAGTGGATGAGCTTATAAGCCCGAAAATAAGAGCTTGCCACATTCTCAATAAGCTCATAAGCCAATCAAGTATGCTAAGACAAACACCCCTTATGCATTCTGTCGGTCCAAACAGAGAGTTCGTTTCTCATGCCAAGACAAACACCCCCTTCGAAGAATTTTTTATTTTTATTTTTTGATTATGATGATAAAAGCAATTTATTATTCTTCATAAGGTTCATGGCCACCACATAATTGATTGTAACAATTTTGTATACACAGATACGTGTTTGGAGAATCTGAAAGGGAACTCTCATCTGTCGAGGCTGAAAATGCTAAACTTTCTGATGATGTCGAGAATCTTATGAAGGGCTACTTGGAAGGTGAGGAAAATCGTAATGTTTATTTATAAATGTATTGCGTTATGGAATATTGCCTTAATGAACCTTACTGCCTGCGCAATGCTTTTGGATTGCAGATTCTATCCAATTGCAGAGCAATCTCGAAGGACTAAGGTAAGGTGAAGATGGACACTGTGTTCGACTGCGTTTTGCATTACATACACGACGCAAATGACCGGAACTCGTTCTCATTGGTTTCTCATATGTGTTATGACGTCGATGGTAACACACGTAAGCACGTGACTGTTCACTTGTGTTACGCTACACCGTTAAGGTTTCGTCAAAGGTTTCCTTTTATAGAGTCACTAACCCTAGCAGGAAATCCACATATTGTGGATTTAACGTCAAGTTCATGCAACTGGGATCATAATGTCACCCCATGGGTTCAAGAAATTGCTACTTCGTTTAAGGGTTTGAAAGTGGTCCGTTTACAAAATTTGGTTGTTCATGATTCGGATCTTGAGCTATTGGCAAGAACCCTTGGTGAGAAGCTGAGGGTTTTGGAGATTGATTCGTGTTCAGGGTTTTCGACTGATGGGTTACTATATATTGGTAAGTATTGTGTTCATTTGAGAATTTTGAGTTTAGAAAATAGCTCGATTAGTGAACAAAATGGGGAATGGTTACATGAATTAGCTTTGCATAATTCAAGCATTGAATCATTGAATTTTTATAGGGCGGGTCTTACTAAATTTGATGTTAAAGATCTTGCACTTGTTGCAAAAAATTGTAGCCAGAGTTTAGTATCTGTCAAGATAAGCGAACATTACGAAATTATTGATCTTGTGGAGTTCTTTAGGTATGCTGTTAAGTTAGAAGATTTTGCTGGTGGTAGATTTGGTGATAAAAGTTCTATTATTGCCCAACTAGCTAGATATAAAGATTTTAAATTTCCACCGAACCTGAAGTATTTGGCGCTGAATCACATGGGGCAAAAAGACATTGTTCTTCCTTTTGCACATCTAATAACGCAACTGGATACCCAATTTGTAGATGATAGGAACCAACCCCTCCAACGTTTGTTGATTAAGAATTGTCCCAACTTGGAAGTTCTTTATACGGCTTACATTGGTAACGAAGGATTAGAAAATCTAAGTCAGTACTGCAAAAACTTGCGCAAGCTTTATGTGATCACGAATAGGAGGGTGCCGCATTGGAGGAGGCCGCTTACAGAGAAAGGTTTATTTGCACTGGCACTGGGATGTCGTGAATTGGAATGTTTACATATTACTTTGTCTTGTATCACTTTTGAAGCTATGGTGCTAATGGGAATTAATTTGAAAAACCTCTCTGATTTGAGTATGGTGGTATTACATAACACAAACGAAAGCATGAAAGATTCAGTGCTAGACAACGGGATCCGAACTCTACTAATTGGTTGCAACAAACTTGAACGGCTTAGTATTTGCTTCAAGACACTTGGTGTACTGAGTGACATAGGTTTGAGTTATATAGGGAAGTTTGGTTGTAATTTGAGATACCTGTCTCTAAGCTATGCAGGAGAATCAGATGCAGGACTTGTGGAGTTGTCATTTGGGTGCCCGAAATTGCAAAACTTGGTAATCAGTGACTGTCCCTTTAGCAAGGAAGCGTTTGACATCTTTAGGTGTAATGTACCTTCTCTAAGGTACTTTAAGGTTCAGGGTATGCCTCGTCACTGTCGTTATCACTTGGAAGAAGGTCGGCCAAATTTCAAACTGGTCTTTAATTTGCCAGTCTTTAAATACCTTTAGTTTTGTGTTATTTGATGTTAACTTTGAACAATATCATTTTGGCGAATTATCTTCAGTGACCTCTTTTTCGCTTAATCAAAATGTTGATTCTTGGTAGTTTTTGACAGTATTACTGTGTCTCGATTCATATAAGCTGCAGAATTATCCCTCAGACAATTACGATTTTCCCGTCTTTGCATTTACCAAGTGTGCCTAACTCTAGTCATAGGCGATTAAGGCAATATAAAAGCTTGCACAAGAGCTATATAGAATAACAAGAACAATCAATTAACTGCAAGAACTCAGACTCATAAAAGAGCAATTAACAAAATGCATAAATAATATCTCAAAACTTCCAACCGATATATCTATCAAAAATTGATTTACCAACATCAACATCCTAAGTTATAAACGTTTACAATTTACATCTTCTCATAGAACCTATTATGCAAAACACTTCAAAAGTTTGGATGTTAAATGTGTTAATTCAACCATCTTAGACATTATTTTCCTTTTCTTGTTCACTTTATGCTTAGCTGCAATTCTAAGCTTCCTCTTGGCATTTCTCATGGGGTTAACAGCAGCCATTATTTTAACACCTTGTTTTCTCTTATCCCTCTTTGCCTTGAGAGTTTTCCTTATCGAGTTATAAACTTGAACAAAATTTTGGACCCCAATCACATCTTTGATGCTATCACAAACCTTTCGCGCATTTTGTTTTAAATCATCTGAAAGAAGACATACATTCATCGTCAGTTTTAAAATCGTGTTGGGCTAGATGGATGACATGCATAAGGGCATACAAGGAAACACGTAATATAACTAACACTGCTATTCATTGTTCGCATGTCTCTTAACTGAGAGATTATAAAATAAATAGAATACTATTGGTACTTATATTCAATAACTGAAACTTACCAGAAATAACTTTCCCAACAAATCCCTCGCTGATTTTGAACAAGGGCAGGAGCATCTGATAAGCAAAAGTTTGACCGTCATTCTGGTCAACCATATCCATAGCTTCATTGTTATCGAGGATATCTGGTGAAATCTTTGTGAAGCAATCAAAACAATTTCCATCTGCAAATAGTAAACATTCAACTGTCAGCAAGCTAAAATGACTGCCAATTAGAGGCTGCAATTTCAACCCATTCACTGAATGGGTTGATTTAGCTTGTTTTGTGCCGTTTAAACATTGACCGCCCATAGCCCAAAATACAAACTATAAAAGAATACAAAGAAAACTAACCTGAACTTCCCCATATCAAGTGCAATCTTTCCCATCTTTTTAAGCAAAGATGAAATTAGCAAATACTTGTACTGCTCACACAGATTTAAGTCACAGTGACCATTAAGCCCCAGTGCAAGTGATCCAAACATACTTCTACCTTTCCTTGAATCCAGAATCACGAAACCTCTTAAAAGAATTTCTTCATCTTCTTGATTGATACTAGACCAAAAGACTTGAATTTCGTGTTGTTGCCCTAGGATTAAATGTAACTTGAGAATTGAAGTCTTGACATTATCCTCAAGACATTTTTGGCTTCTTTATCATCAAGCGATGCTTTCAACTGAAAGCAAAAGAGACTGCTAACAGAAAGAGTCGACTCGGTCTCGTTAAGAAAAATTTTCAGTTCTTGATACCCCATTTTCATTAGAGTATCTAATGTTTTAAAGTAGACTGCAATAAGGCGGTTTGAGATATTGCGCAGCCAGATGTGGGGATGCAGTAGCAACTGGAAATTAGCCCCACATGTCCTGTAATCAAATGAAAGATATAGTTATATAGTTATATTTCTTGCATGTAATATTGTATATTCCGCATGCCGTGTTAATCAAATAAAGTACCTCAAGATCTTTCCCTGAAGACCAGTTCAGGAAATTGACTTAGTATCTTCTCGAAAAGAACAAGTGAGTAGTATGCTTCTTTCCATAGGGGAACAGCTGCTCCACTTAGATCTGATTGACCATCTTTTATCATCTTGACTGCGGATGTTAATATCTTTCTCATTATGCTTAAAACAGTATCGATGTTTTCTGCAAAGCGTCTCTTCATTACTTCTACCAATAGTCCCAAGACCTGTACATAATGTAGATAAACAAAGATAATAACATAACCAACTTTTGGGCAACAATTACATCATCTTTGTTTTACTTTTAACGGTAATAGAGTCGTCCTCATGATCACCAATTTTAGTTCCGTAAGTGACAAAATATGCTGTATCTTTGTAATGAAAACTACCTGTGCTGCAGCACTCCATAGACCTGGGTTCTTTGCTGAATACCAATCCAAAGTGTTTGTTAAAATAGAACGTCGACTTTGTGAGTCAACATGGTCAGCCAAAATCTTTATAGCAGTACCAGCCATAGATCGAACCTGCTGCTCCGTATCATTTGCCAAACAGAGAACCAGTTGCACAAAAAGAGTGTTTGAAAGCTCATTTACAATAGGTGGCTGAAACTTCTTAATAATTTTATGGAGCAATTCAAGCACAGCTTCTCTCCCAGTCGAATGCTCATAACTACAACCAGATAAAAAAGTGCATATTTTAAATTATAAACTAATTCAACGTTACACGTACCAAAAATATTATCAGGAACTTAAAGTTACCTAAGATTTGCAACCAAGAAATCGAAATGTTGTTGCCTGCGCTTTCTTTTAAGGCCATAATGGAGCAAAAACTCTAGAAATATGTGACCGCATTTCTCGCGTATCTGGTCATTGGTACTTGTTACCATTAACTCTGCAACTTGATTAGCAAGATCAAATATCTCGGGAACATTAACCTTACGCTCCACAATCTCCCTCAATAAAGAAAGTGCGATAGATGATGGCTTTCTTTCAAGATCAACAAAAATCGGAAACTGAAGAAGCATCTGTGCCTGCTCATTTGAAAGTTTCATACTTGTGCTTTTCAGAAGTACAGTTAGCATCCGAATACAAGATTCAGCCAATGGACTGCTGGCATTAACAGAACCATGTAAGATAGCAAAAAGTTGACTTCTTATAACATCAGCTTGTGAATCGAGTGACGGTAACCGAAACTTCACAAGAAGTGAAAGACACATAAGAGATGAAGATGTTATATCTTCATACTTGGAGCTTAAACCATCGCATAGAAATTTAACAAAAGGATCCAACAATCCCAATATTTGTGGGTCTTTTTTTAGGTTATTCACTTTCTTGATTTGCTTATGCAAAATCCTGAGAGCAAATACCGTTATCATATATGAACCCTCCGCATTCTCTTTAATAACTTGATAAACAAAATTGAAAATATCGCTCGGGTTTGCGGTCGGGTTTGAATCAATACCAGAAGCTATATGCTGCAGCATAGCATCTAATTTTGACTTCAATTTTGGGGTCAACTGCTTCTGAAGATTCTTTTTGATCGGTGAAATTAGCTTCTTCGCTTGAGTTTGTATCGTAACGTTTTCAGCTATTAACTTAAGAGTCTCGTACGATTTCTTTTTTCTTGTTTCCTTCATTTTTGAAGCAATCTTATCAACATCTTTCTCTTCCGAAACCTCACCAAGAATATCATTTTCAGCCACAGAAAGAAGTTCCTCGAAACAATAATCCAATTTCCCACTCTCGGGAACCGATAAACACTTGGATAAAATGAAATTGAGTGTATATCCAAGAACATGCAGCTCGAATCCTCTTTTTAAAGTCGATCTCAACACTTTGAGAATGACTTGAAGATACTCAACTCCTAATTCTTTCAAACAAGCAGCAAGAGCTAATCGTGCTTCAACACGAACACTATCTAAACGATTTCTTAAAAAGTTTGAAATACGGTGAATAATAGTCAGAAGTTGAAGCTCCAAAATGTCACCCGGAAGTTGCTTCAATAACTTGAGTGCAACAAGACTCACGTTAACGTTCACATTATCGGTATCCAAAGTCAACAAGTTTTGGACTTTTGGTAGGATGCTTTTGTGAAGAGAAGTTTGTATGTCGGAATATTTGTCTCCTTGCGTACATTTGACCGACACAAGTGACTTGTCGGTTTCTACTTCTGAAAAATGGAATTTGTCAAGAATAGAACAAATGAGTCGCAAAAAGAGTTTTTGTCTGTCGGGTCTAAGTTTGAGCTCTTTGAAGCATCTGTTCAGGAGTGCATAGTATTGTTTCCATCCCATAGAAGCAGAAATAAATGCGAGGGCTTCAATGCAAGCATTTCTAAGATGCTCTCCTTTGTTATCATTTACTTCAAGTAACATACTGAATGAAAGCGGAAGCATCACTTTACTTGTAACAACCTGGGCGATATTTGTAACAACAGAGGTAAGAGAAAGCAGCAAATTGTAGGAATGTAACTATTAGACATGAGAAAATAGGTGGAATGGGTGGAGGGGGTAAACGGTTCAAATTTTGTGGGGTTATCTACGAGTTGCAAAATGACCCAAAACATTTTATTCAGACTCCTTTCATAAAAATCACCTCAGACTAATATGATCATAATGTGATTAAAAAGTTTTACGGATCATATGTATACTTTATACCACTTCCGACCTATTTGATCTGTTTCGTTTTTTTAATTAGGCCTATTTGTCATGTGAGAAATAAAACATAGCCCAGAGTCCCAGATCAATCAATTCACACGTTAATGGGTCGAAATTGAAACCTCTAAAGTAACAAAAAAGAAAATTGGTACCTCTGACAAAGGGGTAGAAACTTTGCAGAAGTCCGACAATGCCCTTGCTCTCATATGCTTCTGTATTTATTAAATCAAAATAAAAATAAAACTTTGTTATTTTCAACCTGTTGCATTGCTTGATCGTTTAAGCCTCAAACTACAAACTGATTTTCAGCCAAATAGATTATGAAGTCTCAAGTAAGACCAAAAAAAAGACAATGTTTTTTATCAGCAATATTATAACTTTGAAAAATATACATCCTGCTAACCTGTACGTGAACAATATTGTTAAAGAAGTCGTGCTCCGGATCACGTTGATGCAGGGCAAGATACGATTCAAGATTAGACACATTAGGAAGCTCGTTCGCCATCGTTAGTAGCAAATCCATCCACACCTGTAATTTAATTTAAAAAAATAATAATGAATCATGAAAAAACAATAAAAACCCAGTGAGGCATTTAGAAAGATAAATCTACTCCTTCACCTTTCTAACAGAGGTTTCTTTGTTCATAGCATCCCCCATATACTTCAATATGAAGTTATTTACTGTGTTCCGGATGCGTGCATTAGACCAACACTCAAACATGGGTACCATTTCACCAGAAATGACCTTTTTACAAAATTCGATAAACGTACGCAAGACCCCAAGGGCACTATCCCTCAAAATCAAGTCATGAGATGACATATCATGTACACAATGTGACAGGATAATTAATGCATACTCCTCTCGAACAGTGCAGAAGAATTCAATACTGATTTTCTGGTAAGCACCGCTTATGACATCATAATCAAGAGCATCCATTTCCGTAGCAGATGTAGCATTAAATTCTCGAAGAATTTTTGCCACGTGGGCCAGAGAAGGATCACTTCCAGCAAGGGCATCAACAACATCACAAATAGCCAAACGGGTCACTGAGGGAGCATGAGCGAGAAGAGGAGAAATAGTATTCAAGATTCTTGAACTGCCTTCGTTTCCTAACATCGGTATCATCTTCTGAATGACATACAAAATGTCTGCGCATGAAGCTGGGTGAAAAATGATGGGTTAAAATAATTAATTATAGGGTTAAATAGAGAGTTAATTACAATGTTGTTAGTAAGATAATATACTTACCCCAATCATGAGGTTTGTTGGTTAGAGTTGGAAGCAAAATGTGAACGAATTTTATCCCGATTGAAGGATCTTCGATATACTTGGGTAATAATTTGAAAATGTTAAGCTCTCTTCCTCCAAACAAGTTGAGTGATTTCCTACAAATTCAATAAGTTACAAAATAATATAATATAGGTAAACCATACTTGACACCTTTTAATAATTTACGAACTTTGGACGATCAAATGTTCCACTCGTTTCAGCACATACCAAAAGTGACTTGTTACCCAACCCTCTTTTAAATTTTAAAACTCGTACGTATAACCAAATACAAAATCTAAATACCTGTTGGTGCTTTTGCACGTGAAAAGGTGATGCAAGCTGTAGACAAGTGAATCAATGTTAGGATGCAGAATTTCCTTCACATCAGTAGCCCCACTTTCCGTGTCAATGTCTAGATTAAGAAGGTTCTCAATGAATTTAAGAACACAAGAAACGATGGCTTCGGAAGCTGTTGCAACTGTTAGAATTGAAAATATATCCGGGACAAGATTCTTCGCCCTGTGAAATTGTGACACGAGTTTATGGCTTCTACTCATAGCAAGAAAACAAACAAACAGTGAACTTGGCTTTCGCTGCTGGCTCCTTCTTGCTTAAAACCATCAATTAATGGCTTTAAAGCTGAAAAAAGATGTCCCAGAATTCCAGGCTGAAATCATGACCCTCAAATTTACCCAGTACAAAAGAGATAATTTTCAGGCATAAAGATCTCAGATCCTTGAAATGTTTCGGGCCTAAGCTGGCCTGCAACTCAAAAAAGATATTTATTAGGATAAGTTTAGAGTAAACACTGCCAGGAAAATTAATCAAGTTAAATGTCTAATTCTAATAAAATATCATCTAAAAACATCATGTAATCGGTATAGGTGGTAAACCAGGCAACTTCTAGACGGGTCAAAATGGGTAATTTTTATACATCTTGTCCAAAGTTTAATAACTTCATAAACAAAGTGTAAAATATGCATTTTTTCATCATGCTTAACACATTTGACATGCTTCCTTTTAAGCTACACTTTTCAATTTTACCCGTTGACCCGTTAGAGATCAAATAAAACCGAATCGACCCATTCAAGAGTAAATGGGTAGATATTAACCACCCCTGTATGTTGAATAACAAATGCTAAATGCATATTACCATGGCTTGCTTTTCTTCTCCAACATCTTCCTCTTGTATGCACATGTTCTTAGTTTCATCCATAGTTGGTGAACAGCTGGCTAATATCGAACAACACTTCCCATCAATGTATCAAGAAAGGGTTCTATTCGTGACGCATCAAAAACTCCAAGGATTTCTTCAGTCACGTGTAAAACCCATATACTTTCTTTGAAGATAGTGACTTGATGTTATCTATAGTAAAATGTCTCAAAACACTTGAAGAATCGAAAGTAGCAGGCGTTTCAGGTGACTCATCCATATCATCAACACTTGATGAACCAGTTTATAACGGCTTTATCAACAAAGCAAAAATAGAGGAAGCTCGTTGATATCAAGCTCAGCTAAGAACCCAATAACTGCTTTCCTGTGGAGCACGCTTGCAGTCTGAAGAAATGACAACGCGTGTTATGTGTAGCTCAAAAGAGTGTGATACAGAGGAATGTTAATAATAGTAATCAGTATCAGCCCTGTAATATTAATGAGATTGGTTAACAGAACGAACCTTTCTGGATGCAAGTTTTTCAATTTCCTCACTTCGGCACAAGAATACGAATGACTATAGGCACAAGAAAATCTCGGTGGTCTTCACTAACTAATTGAGATTCCTAGATAAACTCCATCTTGTAAGTTCATCCCTCAGCGTTTTGGGGTTGACAAGATTTCTCAGATGCTGATCGTAAGGAGTAAAAATCATCTTTCCAGTTTAACAGACAATCAAGAACCTTCAACTGCACATCAGGATCATTCTCATCAAGCAACCTGAAACACATTGAAATGCAAGGCTAAATAAAAACTAAAAGATTAGAACCTTCTATATTTCTATGTTTTCCGACCATCATTAAAAGCAATTATATATAATTCATAAATTTATAGCAACCTGTATTGTAAAACATCCTTGATAAACTGGCTTTGGGGGAATGCCTTCAGATTGTGTATCGACTTCAACAAACACAACCAATCTTCAAGAACACCTTTCCAATCATTTCCTTTAGAAGCTTGCGAACTATATGAGCTAACACTGCAACATCATATATAAAAAGGGGTTAGGGTATAATGTTAAATTTTTACTTTAGCATAGCGAATGTAGGAGAATTACCTCGAAATATTAGAGACCTCGTAGCCCAAAAACATCAGAAACTTAGGTATAAGTTGCCGAGACTGTGATTCCCCAAGTGTTGCTACCACTTTTTGTAATGATTTTATCAGCAATGACAAAACAGTATGGGATGGAATATCATCGTATGAAGGGCCAACAAACGCATAAAAACAGCTGAGCAGATCTGAAAGATAAAATTCTTCAATGTTATATAATGTTTTCTTTATTCCTGATAATCTAACAAACTTGAATAATATAAAACTTACCATCGCGACTGTCATCTATCTCGCTGTTGACTTTCTCAGAATGCTCTTGACGGGATATGAGGTTAGAGACGCATTTGTCTAGAAACTTCAGGCATGATGTTTCCACACCAGCTCACGATAATGGTTATGGCTAACCAATACGGCAAAGCACTCCATTGCTGGATTCCATAGATAATTAAACCGGTTGTGGAATATGCCAATAATGGAATTAAATACAAGGCGTATATACTCTTTGCAAATCCTTCCAGTAGAAAGTTCCATCTGTATCTTTGTAATCAATCGAATAACTGTCCTACTGGTAGCTATAGAAAGTGGTGATGCTTCAACGGTTAGCAGTAAATGAAGAACCTGAAATAGGATAATGACATAATATAATATAGGCTAAAATTGAAAGAAAGAAAAAAGTAGTATATGATCACAAAAGCTAAAATAGGGCGAGTCCATTTTCTCTGTGATCACTTTTATTTACGTTTTCAGATCCGTCAATGATCATATCATTCTCCAAAGGTTGATTACTTGGTGAATTCTCGGAATTCAGTGGTTCATAATGGCATAAGATCCTTAGAGTGAGAAGACGGATTTGTTTGTTAGAGTGATATAAGTTTTCAGAAAAGATTTTAAATACATCATCGGTTTTTCCTGCCTCTAGCTCCAGATGATACTTCGTACAGGTGCCATCTGATTGAGCAGTTGACCTGTATTGACCAATCCAAAAAATCAAATTTATAAAAAACTTATTTTAAGCCATAAAATTGGGAGGAGTAAAAAAGGTAAAGAATAAGATCAACATACACATCTAATGAATCCAAGAAGTCAGCAACTGCAGACAATATATGGATAGAAGATTTGTAATTTTTAGCAAAAAGCAAAAATTTATCCACTGGTAATTCATCACCCCAGCTGTCTGACTAAATCTCAATTTCTGGTAGGAAACTAAACCAGCTCCAAGAAGGCTCTCCCAAGTCCGTCTTGGTAATGCCACAACTGTTTCTGAAAGCACAATTACATGGATCATCATCTAAAATGAAAAGCTTGACTTAAAGCTTATAAAGTTAGTCATTTAGATATTAGTTCAACCAAACTCATAGGTAGAGATGGCGATTTCAAGTCATTTACATGAACAGGTTTGATTCATGTTGAATGTTGGCATGGAATAGATAGGTTAACAGGTCAAAATTCACAAAGAATTTTAAAGGCTTACAAGTTAAAAATTGAATTATAAGAGAAACAAAAGAAAAGTGAGACAGGCCAGCTAAACATAACCCATTCCATTTTGACCCAAGACCATTTAGAGTCATAACCCATAAGTAATACCACATTCATAAGATCGGTACCTGATTTGATCATCAAAAGGCGATCAAGGGACTCTACAAAGTCCATAAGTAATGACGGATTAGCTTGGAAATCTGCCATGTACGAATAGCAGCTAATAATTCCCCACATCTGAGCCAAATCTGTAGCCCCAAACTCCACACAGGATGGACCCTTATGTGCATCATTCATCTTCTGAATCCAGCAAATGTCGTTCGTTGCATAAATTACAAACCCAGAAATCCCCACTCGCAGTTTCTCTTCCAAAAGACAAAATTTTATGGATTCTATTTTCTCGAAGAACTTGACTAGCATGTAAGTAGCTTCCTCCTCCTCCGAGGTAATTAAATCAGTCAGCGCACTGAAATGCAATTCTAAATGTTAACAAAATAACCAAATCCAGATGAACTAATAACCATTAGCAATTAGCACAAGATAACCAAAGTGTGTTTTTGACAAAAAAAAACTTGGATCATTTTACTAAACATATACGTTAGGATCTGCATAATCATATTTGACAACCTAACTACAAACAAATGTAGAAAGAAGAACAGATGTCCTTTGGGTCAACCCAGCCTGACCCGTTTAAACAAAACAAAGTTTTAATACTTGACCTGTTACCCGACCTACACCATGCACCACCTCTAGAAACAAGTTTCTTACCTTATAATGCTAGTTCTGAACGTCTGTACTATAGAAGGGTCCTTCGATAATAGCTCCTTCATGAATGTTATAAAACTGCAACCAGTAAATATGCGGTCAAAATAAAACTAGAAGTTAAACATCATCAAATTGCATACTAAATTATTATGGCAGATACCTTCTATCCCTCATTTCAAATACAGGAGCCCATTGAATTGACAATTCAGTCTGAGCTGTCACATGATTCCCACTATGAAGACCGTCAAGAATGCAAAGCATCAGACGCAGAATATTAACAATAACTTCATATGTCCTGTCCTCTTCCATCAACATGCTAGAAGGCATGATAAATTTCTCGATAAGCAATTCGACTAACTCAAGCACTGGTTTAAACTCTGGAGTAGTAAAATCAAAGTAGATGTTACTGAATCATGAACACTCGTACAACAAAAATGGTGGAAATCAGCCAAGAGTAGAATAATCTTACCTATTGCCTTCTGCACATTACTAATTTGCATAGTAGAAATAAACATGGTCAAAAGATGACTGAGATGGAGCAAGTCTCCACGAGAGATAGATTCATTTATTTCTTCTCTTTGACGTTGCAACAAAATTTTAAACTCTGAGGGCTCTAAGTCGTCACATAACCGCTGAAAGACTGTGACCGCAACTTCAACTACTGGATTTGAGCCTGTAACAAACAGATATAGATGGTAACTAAACACATACAAAAGTTTTTCTTTTTTTTTGCATAAAATACCAACATACTTATTCATTTTCCCCGTTTTCTAAATTGATGTACATCCAAGTCATTTAAAGATAGCTTGTTGTCACATTTAGGTCACTTTGTAAACAAAACTCATTGATCTTTATAAGCAAAAGTTTCAAATGTGAAATCTTATAATAAAATACTTAGATTACGGATTAGAAAATGACCCAAATGCAACACGAAACCATCTTTTAATGACTTAGATAAACAAAATTTGTACAATGACTAAGACGGGACAAAGAGAAATATGTACAATTAATCTAGATAGCAAAAAAATTACCTTCAGGAACTTTGTCGCCACTCCCAATAACTTTACTGTCGAGTAATAACCTCAGAACGCGCCCGCCAGAATGCAGACGCGCCGCTTTCGAATGCAGCTTTGATGAAGATCCTATCATGACATAGGATAACAAAGCACTGACTCCATATTTTCTAGTTTCCGAAGGTTCATCCACAGCTTCAGACATTACTTTCCGGACACCTGCAAAATTAGATGTACACAAGTTATTAATAGGTGTTGAATACATAATTACATATTGTAATAAACTTGGTGCTTTTCATATTAAAAGTATATGATAGTCCTACCACTCTCAAGCTGGTCATCAGGTGCAGTCCTCAACACGAAGGATATGGACTGTGCCAAGATTCTTGGATGTATTCTTTTGGATAAAACCTTAAACTTTCTGTGACTCTGAGATAAAAACATGAAAATGAGCTATAAAATTAGAAACTTTTAACATGAAATTCAATCTAAAATATATGTATGTTACTTACTCGAGGACATAGACAACTCTTTTTATCACATGTTTTTGTAAATACATCATAATGTATGACCAGGATGTAAAAATCTGCAAAGAAAAGAGACGGAATAAGCGTATAAGAAATCGAAAAACCTGTAATATTACAGTTTATACCTGCTCAATTATTTCGAGCCCCGGTCGGCACCACTACTGAGAAGCAAAACCAAGGATTCTGCAACCCACTGTGCTGGAATGATCGGAGCTCGCGACTTTAGTGGGGACATTAATAAAGTCCCCAACACATCTCTAGATAATGCCACTATTAAACTGCATAATAAAAGCAATAAATAATATCAAGGCTACGAAGAAGATAGTAAAACCACAAAGTTACAGCTCATAAATGTCATGCTTACCAAACTTTAAAAAATAACACGGAGTAGAATATATATAAGGCAATACCTGAGAATAGATCCAATTGATAGTCTCCATTTCATATCCAACCTAGAAATAAGTTCCGAGAGTATTTTCTCCTTACTATTAAGAACCTCTGGTAACGTTTGTACAAACGGAAACATTTCATCGTAAAATGAAATAAAACCCTCAGTTGTATCCTCAACCTAGACACGTAAAGCGACAAAATAAGTCACAAATGTCACTAATAGGTATATGCTAAAATCAACATGTAATAAACATCATATTACATTTAATCAAAAAAGAAAGTGTAACATACCCTGTACTCGTTTAGGCAATCAAGAAAAAAGCTCGAGCCTGATGGGTCTTCCTTAACTCGATCAAGACTTTGATAAACTTTTATATTATCACTGATTTCTTCGATTTTTGTCCAAAATGTCTTATACTGAAAACACCAATATATACATTCATCATTCAAATGTAGCCGAAAATACTTAACATAGTTATATAAACTTATTGGCTCGAAATTCAAACTGTACCGCAAACTGCCGCTTTCCACCTGCTGTATTCAACGACTTGACTGCATACTGCTCCGACAGTGTCGCCATTTTCTCACACATAAATCTGTCACCAAAAAATAGCTCATTTAATAACATAATTTTAACAGGCTGTTACAGCTTCTACTTAGGGTTGGAACCAGAAACAAACTAAGTCAAGCCTGAGCAAGCCAATAGGCTTGAGCTCATTTCAAGGCTTATGCTTTTAGCTCAAGCCGGCTCGTTTTTGTAATAGGACTAACCAAAATAAAGCTCGACTCGAATTTGGCTGGTTAAGTACACTAGCGCAATAGGCTCAAGCTCGTTTATTTCTATGTATATGAATTATACTTGCACCTAAAAGACTATATTATTAATGTTTGTCTAGGCTCATGAGCCTAACGGTGGCGGGCCAAGGGGTTCCCTAAGGTGCCTGTGTATCATAAGCCCGCCCGGATCCTAATCTAGCTTTGTGTATAAAGCTCGTCTTAAATTAGCATCAAACAAGGCTATAACTCGTTTGAACTCGGTTCAAATCAACCTTTTACCACGTGAATCCACTTCTAACAATACTCGGCTCAAACCAAATCAAATTGAACTTCCAACAGCTCATTTAAAAAAAATAATAATAATAATAAGGCAAATCGACCTTATTTCGAATAATTACCAGCTAACAATTAGTTACAAAAAGAATAATTTATTTCAATAACAAACTTTTTAAGGTTGCTACATCTTCTAACAATATTCAGTTCAAATCATAACGCAAATTGAGCTTAATTTGAATTTAAGGAGGTGTTTGTTTAAGCTTATATGTGAGCTTACGAGCTTTTTGATTTCCGCCTTATTTTTTACAAGCTCTAAACTTTTTGGCTTATTTTGAGACTTAGGCATTATATAAGCTTATTATGATATACAGTCTCAAAATAAGCCGGAAAATCAGAGCTTATAAAAAACAAGGCGGAGGTCAAATAAGCTTGTAAAACTAAACAAACACCTCCATAAATTCAAATTAAGCTCAATTTGCGTTAATTTAATAAAAATGTTGAACAGCTTGAACTGAAAGTTGTTATAGTTCGAACTGAATATTGTTAGAAGACTTAACAACCTTAAACAGTTTGTTATTTTCGGCATTTGTTTAACAGTTAATTATCGACAATAGGTCAATTTGTCTTATTTTCTATAAGCCCAAATTTTGAGGCTTATTTCGAGACATAGGTTATAAACAATTTTATGATATAATAAGTACATAAAGATCTGAAATAAGCAGCAAAATTTAGAGCCAAAATTAACAAGACAAGTTGACCTTATTTGGAATAGTTAACTGTTAAACAAAAAGCTTAAACAAACACCTCCTTAAATTCATATTAAGCTCAATTTATGTAACTTTAACAAAATTGTTAGAACTGAACCGAATATTGTTAGAAGACTTAACATTGTAAACAGTTTGTTATATAAATCCTTAAATAAGCGGAAAATTATAACTTAAATAAAAACACCTCCTTAAATTCAAATCAAGCTCAATTTATGCTAACTTTAATAAAATCATCGAATTGAAAGTTGTTACAGTTCGAACTAAATATGGTTAGAAGCTACAACAACCTTAAAATGTTTGTTATACAAAGTCTCGAAATAAGCGGAAAATTAAAACTTAAATAAAAACACGGCAAAATCAAATAAGCTCGTAAGGGACATATAAGCAAACAAACACCTCCTTAAATTCAAATCAAGCTCAATTTCCGTTAACTTCAATAAAACCGTTCAAACTAAAAGTTGTTACAGTTCGAACTGAATATTGTTACAAGATGTAACAACCTTAAAATGCTTGTTATATAAGTCTCGAAATAATCCGGAAAATTAAAACTTAAATAAAAACACAATAACGAAAATCAAATAAGCTCTTAGCAAATAACAAATAAGCAAAGAAACACCTCCTTAAATTCAAACCAAGCTCAATTTATGTTAACTTCAATAAAACCGTTGAAACTAAAAGTTGTTACAATTCGAGCTGAACTGAATATTGTTATAAGATGTAACAACCTTAAAATGCTTGTTATATAAGTCTCGAAATAATCCGGAAAATTAAAACTTAAATAAAATACACGGCGAAAATCAAATAAGCTCGGCCACAAATAAGCTTAAACAAACACCTCCTTAAATTCAAACCAAGCTCAATTTGCATTAATTTTAATAAAATTGTTGAACAGCTTGAACTGAAAGTTGTTACAATTCGAACTGAATATTGTTAGAAGCTACAACAACCTTAAAATGTTTGTTACATAAAGTCTCGAAATAATCCGGAAAATTAAAACTTACAAAAAACACGGCGAAAATCAAATAAGCTTAAACTAACACCTCCTTAAATTCAAATTAACAAACTGCTAACAAATTGTTACTGTGTTTACATTAGATGCAAATAATTAAAAAGCATATGTGTTTACCTAATGTAATGATTGAGAATTAAGATGAGTTGATTGTTGTACTATTCGGGTCGGGTCGCGGGAGCATAGGGGGAGGAGGGAGTGACCGGCAAAAATGTGAAGATGATGTGGTGTGATGGTTAGGGTTTAGGGTTTTATTGTTTTTTATAAAAATTTGTGTGAAATATAAATACTTTTTTGTGGAGTTTGTGGAAATGTGGGAGAAGGTACTTGGGTTAATGGATAAGTGCATCTTTAGTCCCTTGTATTTTCATTAGTACTTAAAAGAAAGAGTAAATTACATAAATGGTCCTTGTGGTTTGACGAAATTTTCACCTACCGTCCCTCAAACTTAAAAGTTGCATGAATCGTCCGTATCACTGTCAAAGAATAACATGAATGGTCCTTTTGAGGGACGGTAGGTGAAATTTTCGTCATACCACAAGGATGATTTATGCAACTTTTATGAAACTTTTATGCCTTAAAAGGACCATTCATGTTATTCTTTGGTAGCGATAGAGACTATTTATGCAACTTTTAAGTTTGAGGGACGGTAGGTGAAAATTTTGCCAAACCACAGGGACCATTTATGTAATTTACTCGCAATGGCCGAATAAATTTGGGCTTGTTCGGCTTGTTAAAAAAATAGAGTAAATGGGCTACAGAAGGTTGTGGAATTATGGGCTAACATTGGGCCGGATGAAAGAAGCATTGTGCTAAGAGCAAAAGATGTCATGAAGTTTGCCTCTCGCTGTTCTTACGTGGTTGTCTCGCCACTTCTCGCCGCCACACCGGCTATGCTCGCCGTTTGATACTCGTCGGGCTGACGAAGTAAATAACGACAAAGAACTTTTGCTATTATCCTGTCGTTTGTACTATCCTACTGATTGAGTGTGTGTGTGTGTTTTTTTAAGAGGAAGAAGACGAACCAGGTTTTAGTGGTTATTGTTGTATCTAGTCAAGTTTATATGTATTTTTTTAAATGATTGTTTGACATCCGGTTTGAATCGTCCCGACCATTAAACAACCTAATTTTGTCTTAGGTTGTTGTTGTATCTAGTCAAGTTTATATGTATTTTTATTTTTTTAAAGTCCACTATACTTAAGCATTTTGTTAATAGAGGGAATGTGATAACGCTACACGCGTCGTTCGGGTCAAAGGAACTTCCTTTCGTCGAGCAAGTTTTTCAACACCCCAGGCAAGTGAACCTAATCGTTGTAGTGTAGTATTAGGGTAAGCCACGGGTATTGATATCGCTCTCTGGGGAATAGGAATGCTAGTGAGAAGTTACTACGCTAAGGTTGGGGTTGAGGAAGATTATTTTTATCTTTTTATATTTTTTAAGGAAAGGAAAGGTACGAATCTCGGGGTTTGGATTGGGGGTTGGTATTGCTACCGATTACTCTACTTATCTAATTAACTAATCTAAGGTGTATGTAGTCTATGTCTAATTATTGTGTGCTCGTATGATAGTTTAAAGATGTGTTTACTTAGGTTTTACTACTCCTTAATTATCTCCTATTGGTGGTTGAATTGTCACGTCCTTATTCTTAGTCATTGTGTGTCTAAGGTTGTAGGGTGTCGTTTCCCTACTCTTTGAACTTACCAAAGGGTCTCGTCTACAAAACCCACTAGGATAATAAACTCTTACTCCAAGGCACTCTTTGGATGGTTTAGCTTACAACTACTCAAGGAGTTATATTCTAAGGTTCACGAGATTTAATCAAGCATTAAGTACACAACGAATGACCTATCGCATTACTAGATCATTAATCAACTAAGATAAGAGACAACCAATCAATATTCAATAATTAAGTTTCATATTCCCTAAGCAAACACACAAGTAAATTAGTGAACATGGAGAACATGCAAGCATACACACAAATAATCAAAGACATAATTGTATTAATGAAGTAAAACACTTATCTTGGTGTAAGATAGGGTTTGGAACCCTAAAATCTTGTACAAGATGACCTTGGTTCGGTTTAGGTTTTTACTCAAAAGACTACACACCAAAAACCGAAAAATTCGGATTCTATATATAAGATTACATCTGCGACGGCCACCTTATGTTTTGTGACGCCGTCGTGTCGCCGTCATTAGGGTTTCGTCTTGGCCACGTTAGACTTGCGACGGCGCCACCTTATGCTTGACGCCGCCCTCTTGCCTCGGCCGTCGGATTGCATCTAGGCCGTCCGAGTCATGACGGCCTACTTTTTATAACTTGACGTCGCCACTTGAAAATAGGATTTTTGGCTTCGTCCGTCACAAAATCCTCCGACGGCGTCACAGATAAGTTGTGACGCCGTCACCTTATGTTTTCATGACTTTGAGTGTCTCGATTCGACTTTGGCCATTTTCTTCGTATATTCGCCTTTTCGTCCAAATAAGTGCCATTCCAAAGATTTTGCCTTCAAGAGACCTAAAAGTGAAAAGGAACGATATTAAGCAATAACGGATACAAAGTGATCAAATAAGGGCTTAAACGGCCCCTCAAAAAGGTACCTTTTAAAACCTTATCAGAATGCTTTTGTTTGTAAGTGGTTCGTTTGGTTTGGAATAAATTGTCTTTAAAAAATTAATTAAATAAGATAACTAGCAAAATGGTTTGATGCTCAGCAAATGTTCAAAACATATGTTAGTCTAAAAGGGGTAATGAGGAAACTTAACCCATCAAATATATGCAGACTCAATTGTAATGGTACATATTTAGTCTAGTTGTATGAGAATTGCTTACAGACTTAAAGGTTATGGGTTCAAGTCTCACTGAAAACATTTATAAGATATATTATAAATAGGTGGTATAGGGTTTAAAAATTATGTGGTTGTGATAACGCTCAGATTGAGTATTTTTTAGTCGCGTTATCGTTACTTTTGTGCATCATATTTGGTTATATTTATAGACTTTTGTTACTTAATCCTATAAAAGTGTGTATGCAAGTTAAGTATAGCCAAGTACAAGAAAAGAAGAATATATATCGAAGAATTGAAGAAGTTATGCACATGTGAAGATTCCCGAAACATGAGCAATGTTGGAAACCGTACAATCACAAAAAGATTCATTAACACCAATGTTTCCAAGCATTGATATCAATAAATAATTGGGTCCTATTGAAGAATTAAGTGCCACGATCGAAGGCCAAGCATGCAACGAACTAAAACCAGAAAAGACAAGTTTTATGTGTGCAGAATACCTCCAACCGATCGGCTGGAGCCCGCACCCGATTTGGCTGGGGAGAGAGGACAATAGCAGCCGATCGGCTGAATTGCTTGACCGATCGGCTGGAACTCACTGCAGTTATAAGTTGCATTTAATGATGTTTTTTAATCCCATTTATCGTTGGAGGCTTATCATTTCCATATAATAACTCCTTGGCACGTTTTTGGCTTGACCAATAAGTGATTTTTATTATATATTGGATCCTAGGCTAGTTCATCGAGTGTGACACATCCTTTGAGTAATCCCTTACAACCTAAGGTTATTACTACAAATTTCTCTCTCCCAAAAAGCTAAGAAACTTGTCAAAAGTTCCAGTGAAGTGTTGCATACGAATTACAAGTGTTTGGGTTTGGTTTTGGAGTTATTATTGGGTAATATTAGACGATTGGAGGCTTGTGGTTGCTATAGTTCGACAATTCTAGTTCTTGTAATCGAATGATAGGTATATCTTGTATTCCTTTACGATGAACTATTGTTTTTATGATTATGATGAATGTTATGTTTGTTACTTGCGTTTTGTTATGATATGTGATATAAAGTAAATGTTGGTATAATTGTGTGGAATGATGTAGACATATGTATGAGCATTTTATCACTATGATTGCATGAAAATTATATTTAACTTATGAGTTTGTTGGAATTAGAAAGAGTCTTGATTGATAAATTGATAAATACATAAAAGGATTTATAGGTCGAAAGGATTTCCTTTGTGCTTTTATTCATAACGATTAGTGCACGAATTGGTAGAGAATACGATACTTGACACCTATCATATTTGTTTATTAAAAAGGACTAAAGATGGTTTCAACTCGAGTATATGCCAAAAGGGCTCGTAGGAAAAAAAATAGTTAAATAGAGTTTTCAAACAAATGAATCTTAATACATTCAGTTTCTTGGTGATCAAAGGACGAAAAGGTTCCCCATGAGAGTGCATTCCAAAATGATTTTCATGATATACATTATTGATTGTATTGTCATTTACATATGATTTGTGCATCGTTATAAGTTTTAACCAAACTAGTTCAAAGGCTCTATACACATGAATATGGATTACACACACGTATTTTTTGGGTAAAGGGTTAATTTACCATAGTAAAATATATTACTCACAAAACAATGAAATAGAGGAAATGTGGTTGAGCACCACATTGGCTATGACCAAAAACGCTCCTATTGTGCTTCAAACCAAAACGCTAACATGTGATTGACAAACCAATTACATTATATACAAACACCTAGCTACTACTTAAAAGAAATAAAGCTTTAGTAGTCGAATAAGTGAGCTAGAAATATTCCAAACATGAGTGAAAAAATCCACCTGAGATGTCTTCTTAAATCTACATGAAAGTAGCTTGAGGCATACGATAGACATGATCAACTCAAGAACTTGCTCCTTCGATCACTTACTCTTCTTAAAAAGCCTATGATTTCATTCTTGCCAAATAAAATAAGAACAAGCCGCAACCACAAGCTTTGCAATAACACTTCTAGTCGAACGTTTCTTGAGTATAGGGACAAGATAATTAACAATAGCTTCCAATGAGGGCGGACATTTGGTAAACCAACCAACATCTTCATATGCGCCCAAATCTGAGATGAGAAAGTACAATAAAAAAATAAATGTTGGTGAGAATCCGGTTGCATTTCACAAAGAGGTCATAGAAACAAGTTTAAGTTAGTATCGCCACTAACATCCCATTGTCTCAACGCATCTTGAGTCTTTAATTTCCGCTTGATCACCAACCATAGATGAAAGGCATGTCAGGAATACAATGAGAAAACCACACCACCTTATACCAATCAACTTCCTCCCCCCCCAAGTCTTATGGTGTCCCAAACAGTAGCAACCGAGAATTACATTTCTACATCATTTTGGTTCCTCCATACCAACAAGTCATGAGAATTTGGATCCAAAGTTGGAACAGTGATAGAACAAACCATAGGGTACTTATCTTGCCATTCAATTGGCTAATTCCAACTTCGATTATCTAACACATCCACAACTTTAGAGGAAGAATGAAAACTCGCCCTATTTATGCCACGATTAGAAACAAGACTCGCAAGCGGGCTTAAAGCACACCATCTATCAAACCACATTGATGCTACATTTCCGTCTCCTAAACGATGTCAAATAAATTGCCGAAATAAAGGACGTACCTGAAGAATTTTCCTCCAACCCCAAGACACGTTACCAGGAAATGGGATATCCCAAAAGTTGCGCCCCCTCAGCTTGTTGGCATGAATCCATTTGACCCACAACGACTCCTTTGATGTTAAAATGCTCCAAATATCCGGAGCAATTAAAGCAGCGTTAAAAGCCTCTAGCCGTCTTATACCAAGGCCACCCTCCTGTTTAGGTAAACAAACCACCTCTCATGCCACTTTAGCTTTACCCTTACGCATATTACCTTGGCACCAAAGAAACCCACGCATTAACTGTTCGATATCCAACATAACTCTAGAGGGTAAAATAAAAACGGATGCCCAATACACATGCATAGAAGATAAAACAGATTGCACAAGTTGCAATCTACCCGCAAAAGAAATAAACTTATTTTTTCAATCTTGGATCATATGTCGAACCTTTTCAACGAGTTCTTTACAATCACGATACACAAGTCTCGTCGATATCAAAGGAACACCTAAGTACTTAACCGGGAGAGAGCCTTCCTCAAAAGGCAAAACATTAAGAATAGCAAGCTTGACATGATTTAGGACATTACAGAATTATGCCGTACTCTTAGGTAAGCTAGGGACAAGACCAAATACATTCTTAAACTCTTCCAACGAGCCCATAATAACTCGAGCAGAATGAACATCACTGTGCGCAAAAAAGGAATAGATCATCAGCAGAGCATAGATTAATAATGTTTAAATTAGAACAATGTTGATGATATGTAAAACTTTCGGACTCACGAAATCTTCGCTACAACATAACCGTTAAAACCTCCATCACAAGGGTAAAAAGATAAGGGGACATAGGATCACCTTGCCGAAGACCCCGTTTACCTTTGAAATACCCATGCAAAACACCGTTAATATTCAACGGAAATGATGTAGTAGAAACACACTCCATAATCCAAGCAATCATACGGGAGTGAAAACCAAAATCAACTAAGACCTCTTTTAAGAAATCCCAATCAACGGTATCATAAGCTTTTTGAATGTCCACCTTGAACGCACATCTAGGAGGGCCTCTATCAAGTTGATAATTATGCATTAACAAAAGCCACATCATTTGAAAACCTATTAATGAAAAGTTCATGAATATTAAAGTATGATGTTACACCATTTTGTCCAAGGAAATTCTTATAGTGGTTTATAAATGCATTATGAACCAGGTCACCATCATAACAAAAATCATTAGCATCTGTAACAATATCGATTCTACTTCTAGTAGCTCAGCTTTTAACCACTTTATGAAAATAAGCCGTGTTCGAGTCTCCCATGCGAAGCCACTCAATATTAGCCTTTTGCTTTAAGAAACGTTCTTCATTAATAAGAGCCTCATTAAATGCTTGCAAATACACAACTTCTTCTTCACGAAGTAAAGAATTAGACGGGTCCAAATCGAGGGCTTTTTGGACTGCATCTAGGTCAAATCGAAGGCGTTTAACATTCTCATGAAGATTACCTTGGTCATAAAGAAGCTTCCTAAGCGATTTTTTAACATTTTGAGTTTTTTAACAACTCTAAACATTAAAAAAAAAATTAAAAAAAAATACATTTACATGCCAATTTTCTTGTACCAGCCCTTTAAAACTTGTATTATGCACGAGAACATTAGCAAATTTGAAAGGTTTCGGCTTAAATTTTGTAATCCGATGCGGTGTTCTTGACTGTGTCTTAATATTTATAGTGTCTCGCTATACCTATGGTTCACCCTAATGCACTAACAGGCGCTCTACCGGTCGTGTGTAGTGTAGTAAATGGTAAATCCGAGGTCGTCCCAAGAGCTATGTGTGTCGGATAATTACTAAGTCTAATTGTCACGTAATATAAATGGTTTGATATGGTTTTAATTAATTAAACTACGAATGCGAATATAAAAGCAATTAAATGGTAGAAAGGAAATCAATAGAGGAATATTGGTGTTAACCTAGTCAATCCTTCTAGCTAGTTATATCTACGCTACCTACTTCCAATTACTTGTGGGGTCAAATTCGAGAGGACAACATTTGGTCAATTCGCCTAACCTATCAAAGAAAGATGCCACCACAGAGAAATTAAAGCACCGTCATAAGTCCCGTTGTTCTCGGTCCCTAAGCCGGAGTCATTACACCGCTACATGCTAGATTCTAAATAGTGAGTGCCCGGCCGTTAGGAACTTAGACACTACACCCCAATTCTTAAGTTCATCCAAACGATAGGTGATCGGTTGGTCAAATCGCACAAGTAGAAAGGGTCGTCGGTTGGTCATATCTTACCCTTCCGTTTCAAATCCTTCACCTGGGTCGGTTGGTCATATCTCCTAGGCAATTGGCCTCACCGCCATTAAAAACTACCGAACCGGGGTGACTACCAAAGAACTATGCATGCATACACTTAGAAATAATTGTACGGAAGTAAAGGTAAACGTAAACAAAACAATTAAGGAATCATAACTAGGCTAGCACCAAAGGGTGCTTAGCTCATATTAATCAAGCACATCAATTCAATATTCAAAGGTACGAAATACATGAATTGAAAGTAAAGAAATAATAAACGCTAAAGCTTATCGTAATGGTGTGACTTCTCCTTGGAAACAACTCAGATGCTTCCCTAGACCTTCCTTGAGTATTTTCCCACATTCTCGAGTATTGTGTGGAATGGAATGAATAGAAATGCTTTGGAATTAGTGGGTATTTATAGGTTGTGTCCGGGTTACTGGCAGAACAAAAGATGAGTTACCCGTAACCTCCGTAAATGCACTAGATCCGCTAGTTACGGCGTAACCTTATAAGTGGTTACGCCGTAGTCATCAATAATCACGGTTACGTCGCAAGTGATGTAGTAGTTACGGGTAAGTATCCGCGCGTGGAACCTCTTTTGACCTAATGGAGTTACGCCGTAATCTTTGGAAGGAGTTACGCCAGTAACCTCTTGATGAGTTGGACTTGGGGTCACGCAATAGTTACTACAGAATGCGAGAGACGAGTTACGCCGTAACCTCTTCAAAATAGGCATACCGTGATAAATCCTTAGTAATGTTTCCATTTCCGCCTCTTTAGCTCCAATGCTCGCAATTTACCCGAAGTGTAAAACAATGGAAAACAAGCGTAAATCCATATAAATGATATAAATAACGAGCATTAACTGGGAAATTGACACTTAATAATCAAGACTATTTGATGTTATCAAATATCCCCCACTTGAAATCTACTTGCCCTCAAGTAGACCTTATTAGATAGATTCCTAAAAGATATCTCCCAAAACCCGAAAATATGAGTTTACAAATCCCTTATGCTAGAATAAAACAAAGCCGAACACCTCGCGAAGGGAACAAACACTCAAATCTCTCAACTATTCTAAGTGTCAATTTCGGGTGATCACTCAATTGCAAATCATAGCATGTATTCTATCATAAGCTCGACGGTTACACAAATCTCCACCACTCGGAGTTAAGGGCTAAACAATTTCGAAGGCAATATGGGTAGACACGATAAAGGTTAAGGGTGACTCGTCATTACTAACATGTCACGGCCAAGTGGACAAAATCAATGATACATGACCAAATCCATGGCCAAGACACCAAAGATTGCTCATTGCATCACCTAGACACGCTTCATGACTAAAGGGTAGGATAAGACATGGATGTATAATTGGTGTAAAATGAAAACAAGGTGTAGTCTATATCTATAACTAAGTCATCACCACTTACCGTCCGCCCAAAGTTCAAGTTTAGAAGTCTAGAGACCGGATCATGAAATGCAAGGTAGATGTGTCATTAGAGGACGTCGTGATGGGCACACTACCTTTTCTTCTTTAGTTGGTATTACTCCAACTCCAATCTTTAAATGTGACCGAGGTGGCCTCCTCGATACTAAACAATAAAGCTCATACTATAGTGCTTATAACATTGCACTTTACAAAATCATAACTGAATCAACTATTTTTTTTTCTTTTTTTTTTCTTTTTTTTTTCGAACATACATGATAACATAACATCCCCCTACTTGAGATGGGAATATGGGGGGGTCTTCAATGATCTTCATAATTGTTGTCGATGAAAGTGTGATTTCCAAACCTTTCCACTCGAACCTTGAACTTAGGCAAATGATGACTTCCCAATTACAAATAAAGACTATAGGGTAGGCTAAGGTGTAAGGGTGTAATGAAACAATATATTGGGGTGTCAAAATGAAAGGAATGGCTTAGAAGGGTGTATCTAGGGGTATCTTGCACTAAAGGGGAGTGCAACAAAAGGGTTTCATATGGAGGTCAAAAAGTTGAGGTCACTAATCGATAGACTCACAATGGTAGGCTGTTTGGGTGATAATCCTATAATACTGCCTTCTAAAACTGAAAAGTCCAAATACATCGAGCTAACTCAACATACCTCGTCTATGGTCTCGAAATGATGCAAAGGCCAAGTTCTAAAGTTAACAAGCTACCGGCACACTCATAATTTGGTGGATTTAGGGTAAAATATAGGAAACGGACAAGGCTAATCTTACCATGTAATATCAAGGGTTGTATGTGCTCGGCTAAGGTCTAATCTAGTTAGGTTCGGAAAACATGTCAAAATATAAAAATGGCATAATTTTTCAAAATAAACTAGAAAAATGAGGGCGAAATAAAGTTCAAGATATAATTTTACTCCCGTCCCCACTTGAATTGTACAAAGTCCCTTTTGTACTAGGCATTAAAATAAAGGTGAAGAGAAGGTAGAATTAGAGCGAGAACTTCCACGAAATTTGCTCCAAAAGAATAAGGCCTACGAGAATGATCGTGCCTTCGTTAAAGCGCCATGAGCAAACTTCAATCCACGAAATCACAATACCGACAAGCATAATTCTAAAAGAAAAAAAATAAAATGAAAACAAACCTAACTCACTTTCAGAATCACGGTTGCATTTAGCAAATGCAACAAGTTTTAAACCACTTGGTGTCCCAAGTGGACGAGTGAAGTCTCGTGAGGGTTTACAGGAACACACCCACAAAGTTCATTTAAAAACTAATACAAGGTTACCGTGTTTAAAATAAAGAATTAAAGAGAGAGAGTTACGTCGTAACTCTAATAATAGAGCTACGCCCAGAACTTGCAAAACCGGAATGAGCGAGAAGCGACGGTTACTGGAACTAACCGAGATGGTATTACGCGTAGTTGGTAATGCGTCAAGAATCCTCGCCGCTAAAATGTTGATTACGGCGAACATCGAGATGAGTTACGCCAGTAACTCGTCAGATCAAAGAATTGCAGCAGAATTACTTCATTGTCTCTCGCAAAATGTTAGAAAACACAAAACCCAACAGTAAAGGAAATAAAACAAAAGAAATGGATAATTCGGGTTGTCTCCAAAGAGCACTTTTCTTTATTAACGAGTCTTTGTTAGACTCAGAGTCACTGGCTCCTATGGGGTCTTTGAGCTTGCCCACTTCTTCGATATCCTTCATCAAATTGTGCCTCATCCATGCAACATTAGAGGCGTTCGGAGGTACTCAATGGTCTCGATCTTCGGACTTTCTGAATTTCTCCTCCGGACCTAGGTGGTAGCGAGTGAATTCATATTTTCTACTATAATAGGGGTGGTCTTTTGTAGGGTATCACCAGGAGCTTGCACCTTCTTTGCTCGTAAGCTTCGTTATCGGGATCAGTGAACTCTTCAAGGTAATCTAGCATCCCTTCGATATCATCTTCATCCGAATCAGTACCCTTGAACCATTCTTCATCGAGCAAATTCTCCACTAGAACGCGCTTGCATTCTTCTTTATCATTACTCACCCGCTCTATGTCCACGTCAATTGTTGTTTTACTCGTGTTTTCGCTACACTTGTCGTTAGAATTTTCTTAATCCATGTATTCCTTCCAGATCTTATCTTTTGTTAATGCATCCACATGCCCATACTTAATTTTTACCCAACTATCAAACCCCATGTTGTCTATCCAAGGTAAACTTGTTCTCTCCTTGTCATTGGTTGAGGACCACAAGAATTCATCTTTTCCTAATCTTCCAGAGTTGCCTCCACCATCACACATGTCACACCCTCGCCGGAGGCGGAAGCACGAGGTGTAACGGAAGGGAACATAAGCACAAGATAATAGAACATACCAACATTAATATTAAAAAGAAATATTACACCATTACAATACCAGTTTAGCCGACATCGGCGAATATATTACAAAGCTTAGATTCCAAAATATTATGTTTTATACATAATGATTTATATTGACAAGTGAAAGCTTCATTATGCAAGACTTGGTAGAAAGAGCTTACTAACGATCACCTGAAATGCATGAGAGAAAACGGGTTAACTATGAAAATAGTTGGTGAGTAAACACATTTAGCAAAAATAAGAAAACTCGAAGAAATATTCAAAGCTTTCGGATCGATTAAAATGGTCCGCAGCAAAGGCATTGTAAATCCACTCGGCCCAAGTTCGCCCATACAAAACTTGCAACCCGTGTGTTCACAACCCACTGCCAAAAGTAGTATGTCTAAAAGTCAAGTATAAACGGTCATAATAGTTCACAATATTGCACCACGTATATAATCATTCAGGGATGCTCCGATCATGGGAGACTTTGCACTGCTCCAACAAGGGAGACTCCTTTGTCACTCAACCACCTAGGCGAGAATTATTGAGAACGCTCCACCAATAAGGCGAGACTTTGCACACTCCACCGATAAGGCGAGATTTATTGAGAACGCTCCACCAATAAGGCGAGACTTTATAGTGATGCTCCGAACATGGGAGACTTTATAGTGATGCTCCGAACATGGGAGACTTTGTACGCTCCACCAATAAGGCGAGACTTTTAGGGTCATAGCATGTACGGTTCAATAAGTTCAAATAAGTAATAGATTCGTAATTGAGTTCAAGGATTTGATTCGAGTTCACAAGTTCTAGTCAAACTAGTTAATAAAAGTAGTAAACAATTTAGCTCAAGAAAGGTTCATGCATTTCGCCCCAAAATATAGTAAAACGGAAAAAGGGGGGTTGTGATTACTCACCAGTAAACCTGAATTATGACAAGAGTGAGTACACCGAGGTATAATGTGATGTGTTAACCGGACCTATTACGAATGATATGATATGCAATGAGTTGCAATGTAATGTTATGCATACATTTCGTATGTTATTTATACCATTAGCGAGTTTTGAAAATATTACTAATCGTCGAAAAATACTCTTTGACGCCTAGACCCTTCAAAATGACTTTACAAGTATTTACGTCAAAATGTCATCCTACAATGGTTTTATAATGATTTATAGTGAAATTTTCACTTTTCGTCGCAAAACAATGTCGTCGAATTTTCATGAAAGTGATAAAAATGGCTTTGGAAAACTAGTCGAAATGGTGTACGTCGAACGTTAGAGAACGAACTCGACGGTTTTGGAAAGTTTGTATCGAAATCTAGAAGTTTCGATTCAGAGTTTTCACAAAAGGTCTCGAACATAGAGATAATAAGGGTTAAAGATAGTGATTTTGGCTAATTGTGGTGTAAAAAGTGAGTTTCGCCAAGTTTGAACATCCAGAATAATTTATTACAACTCCGCTATACAAACGGCTTGTTGTTTTGAAAAATATGCTCGGTGATCTAAATTTTACTAAGACATTTTGTTCCAAAAGTTTCACAACCTTGATAAAAACAGCCCTCAACATGGACGTTATAACTACCGTAACACTTGTATCGTAAAATAATATAGTTTTCGTAAAATAATAGTTACGGCAAGTTTATGAAAACGCATATCTTTTTCGCTTCAAACCGCTTTCACGATAATACGTCCTTAGCTTCGTGATCGAAGTAAACTAATATATTTTTGATAAGTCGAAATAATTTGTGAAGCTTAAGGCTCGCTTTTGACTCGCATAAGAAAAATATAGTATGCTGAAAATTTCGAAAATTATATTTTTCGTCGTCAAACTTGTAAAATCCATAACTTCTTCGTTATAACTCCGCTTTTATCCGCTCAGCGCCACGGATTCGTTTTAAAGTATATTTTCTAAATATCAAGGCAAAAGGTCGTGCCTACTGTCGGTTTTTCCAGAAAATTAAAACAAGGACAGAACCTATTTTATAATTATCGAAAATAGTTTTTCTCGGACAAAACCTATTCTAATCCCTTCAAATCAACTCCAAAACTAATCTAATCCTACCATACACCTTCTTAGGGTGTCATGGGTTCCTAATCACCATCAAGACCAATGAATACCAAAGGGATAATTATAGGATGACCATAATATATATATAACTCTAAAATCAAGTAAAATGGTATAAATCACATATGTCTTGCATGTTGCTCCAAAATGAAAAGATACATATGAAATGAAGAGGAAACATGAAAAATGATAGAAACATGCTTACAAGTGAATATGATGAGGTGCAAGTAACAAGGTTAAACCTAAACACTCTTGGTTTTTATTTCAAAACCTAATAAAGAGTGTGATTCTAGATTGATAAAACACTTGAGCTTGTAAAAATTTGATCCCTTGTACCCCCTAGATGGTGAACCGGTTGTGAAGGAGAGAAGAAACAAAGAGAAAACTTATGCTAACTTGAAAATGAAATGAGTGAAAGAGATATGAGATTGAATGAAAGATTTTGAGTGTAAACTTATACAATTGAAAATTTTTCAACCATTAATGTCCACCCTCCCTAGCCGGTTTTGTGGGAGGATGTCCACAAATATCTTTTTTTTTTTTTTTTTTATATTGTATAAATACTTATGTAATTATTGTGGGAAAATGTAAGTACTTGTATGTAGTTAATAATACTTGTAAGGTAAATGGTAGTTTTAGGTACAAGTAAATTTTAGTAGATCAAAATAGAGTATAATGATATCATAAAATTGTAAAATACATTCCTTGTGAAATTTGAGTGATATAAAATTTTCGTGTAGTTTTTAAGAAAACGTCAGTAATAATATAACTTTAACGATTTATATACCAAATAAATTTAAAACACTAGGTAAACTCAAAATATAGTTTTTATAAACTAAATGTAAGTTTAAAAATATGTCGGGATCATTTTTGAAAGTAACGGATTAAATATTTAAAATAATAACTCACGCGATAACGCTTATTAAATATAAAAATTACGTTAAATGTGAAACGAAATGCCATGAATGAACTAATATGATGCATATATAATTTAAGAAATGACCGAATTTGAGAATTGTGACATTCTTCCCATGTCACGAATCACGCCCCGTGATTCGATTAACGATACTATGGTCCGAACCTCGACAAGAGTTCTAAAAGTTCATGATCGCGAGCAGCCTAAATGATCATATCAATGCCCATGCGCATGTGTTCCCCATTCAACTAAGTACGTGTCCGTGATTAGATTGGATAGGTAAACTTGCCCAATATCGAACGTAGCTCTCAAAAGACCTTTAGGTAGTCGATTCTAATTTAATCCCACAACTCATCAAACAAGAACCGCTATGAGATTAAACTAAACCGACTTGAGTAAACTTGTCTCTTAGCTTGATTTTCGCAACTCATCAAACAAGAACTGCCACTAGATCAAGCTAGGAAACAAGTTGTTAGAAAGATAGAATCAACATCCTCGAATGAAGTCTTTTGAAAGATTCGTTCGATCTTGGATTTGCTTACACAATTCAAATCAAATCAACAAAATATATAACAACTAAGGTCGATATCAATAGGTCTCAAATTAATCAATGTCGTGAACGTGGTAAAGATTGGAAGGAAGCTATGCACTCAAAATTATGTCGTACAGAAATAAGGTAGTTGTTCAAAGGAATGTACCCGTTACGCGTTGCGGGCTTCCTCGGTACCCAGATAGAATGCTCGACCACGTGCGGGAGGAATTTCAATGTTCTGATCTTGTGGGCCTTCTATTGCCAACGCCAGTTTGGACGACACCTCCTTGATCGGGAGTTCTTTTCAACTTTGGACGGTA
>CM040242.1:297584327-297727277 GCA_022545495.1 Chrysanthemum lavandulifolium | reverse complement strand
TGATCGTAATGAAGCGGTCAATCCACACCGCATGCTCACTTAACACATTCAACTCAAAAGAAATCATGATTAGTGCATCAATGACTCGATATTTTTCACTCCAAGCTCGCTACACGCCAATATCATGATTCAACAAAGCTCCGCACATCGATGAGAAGATATCATGATCCGTAATGAGCATGTCGGTCCGAATGTCACAACATCACATAATACCAACACTACAAAGGATGTGATGTAGATTCTTGATAACGATGATCTCAATAGTCGCCCATATTTACTATCACGTGGATCAGAAATGGACCTCCAATTTAAAGTACAAATCTATGTAGACTTTGAAGTTGCACTACTTATGCACAAAGATTGCGAAGTTGATGTATGAAAGTCCTCGAGCTCAAGAACCATGTCAAGAATAGAATGTTAGGATCTGTAATGTAAAACATGGGGTGACCTCCCTTAGGGGGAGATTGTTAGGAATTAGATAATTTCAGTATTGAAGAGTCGGTCACCCCAACTATTATCTAGCATAAGGTAGCTCGTAGACTTGTCATTAGTCACGTTTTTATGTAGTTATTTAGTCTGTCAGTAGCGTAAAATAGTTAGTGCAACACCGTGGAGGAAGGACGGGTCTTTACCTAATCGTATCCCCGATCCACAGCCGTCAGAGGTCGCTTAGTTTGTAACTTGAGTAAATACCCTCACCTTGCAAGGTAGAGGTTGGATGTTCTTTGGTAATCTAATATTCTACAAGTTTCTCTTACTAGAATATCCCACTCTTTCTCTCTAAAACCATCTATGTGCTCATTGTGTTAATGTTGTGATGTGTATGTGAAACCAATATCCCATGTAAACGGAGTGCATAAGTTTACTCCTTCCCTTCGGGGTCAACGAGCACGAGACTGGCCAGAATCGCTTGAGCCGAGGTCTACAAGATAAAGCTTCCACCCTTCGACCGCTTTATCAAGTTTCTTTTCAAAGAACCGCAGTGTCGTTTTTTCTGAGGTGTTTCTTCTAAGAAGTCCGCAATATTTGCCCTTCGACCGAGTTTCTACCCTTGTATTCAATTGCGTGCTCCTAGCTCAATAGCCCATTTAGCTATCCTTCCGTATTCTCCGGCTCGAAGTATCCGCTAATTGGTTTGTCGTTAGTACGTTGTGGGGTAGCTTGAAGTACCTTCAGGCGCTCTTGCAAGATGGACCAAGGCCAAGATTAGCTTCTCCAATGTCGGATAATTTAGCTCACTCCCTCAGAACCCTCGCTAACTAAGTAGATAGGATTTGCTTTTTCCTTTCTTCCAATAACACAACACTGACAAGCCAAGGAGGTTGCGATATACATGAACAACACTTCGCCTTTGATCGGGGTTGTAAGCGTAGGTAGAATAGCCATGAAACTTTAGCTTTGGAAGGTCGCTCGCATCCATGCTCCATCGGAATGTCTTTTGTCTCGTGCATCCTTTGAGTGTTTTGAAGAACGGCAAAGATCTGTCTGCACCCTTCGACAAGAACCTGTTGAGGGCTGCTAGCTTCTCGTTTAGACTTTGCACTTCCTTTAGGGACTTAGGAGGCTGCAAATCCGTGTTGGCCTTAACCTTCAAAGGATTGGTCTTAATACCTTGCTTGGTGATCAGATGCCCCAAGAATTGTCCTTCTTCCACACCGAAGGAACATTTCTTGGGATTTAACTTCATGTTTATGGCGTGAAGCTGGTCGAAGGTTTCCTTGATGTCGGAGAGCATGTCCTCCTTCGACCGCCTCGATGACCATATCATCTACGACGCCTCCGCATTCCTACCCATCTCGCTTGTGGAAGGCTTTGTCCACTAAACGCTGGTAGGTGGCACTCGTGATTCTTCAAACCAAAAGGCATCTTTTGTAATAATAAACGCCTTTTCCGTAAAAGGTCGCCTTCTTCGTCCTCTTCCGCCATTTGTATCCGATGGTAACCCTTGTAAGTCGTTTAGGAAACACTTCACCAAACCCCGACATAAGGATTCCACCTTCCAATCAATTTCGCAGAGGTAGTAGCCCTTCTGACAAGCTTTGTTAATATCTGTGAAGTCCACGCATTCGCCATCCTCCATCATGGTTCTTGACCATCACCGGATCGCCACCCAAGTTTGATACTTCACCCTCCGAGTATGCCTCATGTTACAAGTTCGCCCACTTTTGCATGCGACAAGATTTCTTTCAGAGCCAGCTTCGACGCTTTTGTTTTATGGGTTCAATATGTTTGAACTCGGTGAGCTGTGTTCAGTCAAGGGCTTTCCATCTATGGTGAGAGTTCTAGGGACCCCGTCATGTCGAGTAGGTCCATGCAAAGACATTTGCATTAGCACGTAGTACCTTTTCCAATTCTCCGCTTTAAAGGAGGTTGGAGCCGCTGATTACCACCGCCTCGATCGTAGAGATCATTTATCACAATGCATTCTTCAACACAAGACAACTAAGAACATCCTTCGAGGCTCTTCCGAAACTTGTTTGATCCTTTGCCTACTTCCGTAGGCTCCTTCACCTTACAAATGGAGAAACCGCTCCAATGTCAAGGGTGTTTGAATTTGATCATGCATGTATGGTTGAGACAACGATGCCCATCTTCCAGATTGCCGCTCTCCTATCAATAGGTTATAGGAGATTCTGACTCACGATCGTGAAACCGTAGTTTCGCTCTTTTAGCCTTCCTTCCCCAATCGTGAACCTCTAGAGGACTTCTCCCAAAGGCCATAAGTGTTCCCCAAGAATCCTACTAAGGGTACCTTCGAATCTACTCTCTCGACCTTATCAAGGCTTGAGCTTTAGAAAACAGCTGTCAGAGATTACTTCTGTGAGCTACCGCAATGAGGTAGGCCCTGCTTACTCTCCGCTGGAGATCAAGACCTTGATGACCACGGGTCATTTGAAAGAACTTTCCCGTGATTGAAGGAAAAGTGACATCTCCTACTCCGCACAAGGCTTCCTCCGCTTCTTTCCTTCTCAAACCGTAGTCCTCCTTGTACACCATGAGGATGGGTGCTTCAGTGTGTGGTATCTTTCCCAACCGTGTGTCGGAGATTTTGTCTTTACCTTTCTTTATACCCTTCACCAATGTCCCAATCGGCCGGACTTCACGCCTCTTATATCTGCTTTTGAGCTCTCAGCTTGTTGGTGTCGTCCCTAATCGCCATGGAAGTAGCGAATTTGAAGTGTCTCGGGCCTTCCTCTGCTTGCCAGCGTGGAGGAGGATCAAAGGTCTTTGTCGCCTTTTCCATAGCAAGTATCTCCCTGGAGATTTGGACATATTAGCCAAGAGCCCATGGTTGATGTTTTTGTGGTACGTGTAAACATGTCTCTATTTTTGTATTTGTTCCTTGACCCTTCCCACCGAAGGATGCTTCTGCTTTATTGTGACTTTCTTTATTTTCGACCGAGCCCCTTGGTAGACACTTTTGCTTTGATCCGTGTAAGCCTTCCACCAAACCCTTATAGGTGCAGGGAGATCGCGGAGAGAAATTCAACCAAACTTATAGTTTCAGAGGCCATGCACGAAACCCGAGATGCGCCGGTCTTCATGCGTGCCCATTATCCGTAACGGTCACCTGGTATCCGGTGATGAAAGCTCGTGCTCTCGCTCTCCTTCGCTTGATGTTGTGCACTCTTAGGTGCGTTTTTGTAAACTTTTTCTCATCAAATGTGATCCGAACTTGGCCTGAGATCATCCAAATTCACAATGCTACCCGGTTTTTTCCGTTCCACCATATACGAGCAGAGTCCCGTATGGTGTATGTAAACATGTGACAAGCAACAGCATAACCCATTTCTCGCATTCTAATAGCCCTTCAACAAGTGTAAAAGTTATCCTGATCCCTTCCCATCAGAGGTACCAATATGCTGCATTTTTAACCCATCAGCAAAGGGTAGTCTTCATCCATCTTACGGTGAGTGTTGTGGAGCCCATGGGCTCCGAATAAAGGCGCTATAAGGTGGCATGTAGGTAGGGGCGCATTGTACGGGTTATGATTTGGAGGTATTCCAACAGGTTTTGATTAACATATCGAGGGTAAGTAGAGGTATATAAGGTGGGTGACTTTCGGTGGTAATGTAAGGATATACCATAGGTTGCCCGTAGGCATACTCCGTATGGTTGAGTAAACTGGGCTGCTAGCATGCCCATTGGGTGGGGATAAACCCCTGAGGTAAGATCGAGCCCGAAAGGAGGGTACATACCACGAGGAGGAAGATTTCTCCCCATTCATTTGAGATGGATTGCCTTCACGCCGGATGCGCGAAGGTACCGCAACGGAACCCCGCCTCGCTTCTCCTCGATGAGCCGCCAAAGTGGTGGCAAATTAACCTCCGTAGCATCCTTCGCGACTCCTTCCATCGAGCCTTCTATCGTGCCTTCCCGCCTAGTCGGAGCCCTCCCGAACGCCTTCAAAACCAACCGACCTTCGCTAGGCCTTCAACCGCCGGAGACCATATCCTCAAGATCGAAGTGTAGCCCGGAGCCAAGTGGCCTAGTTCCATCTCCAACTCTTCGCCATATTCATCGCTTGAGTATTCTAACTCCCTACGATCTCCACATTCCGAGCTTGCCTCCTCTAGCCCTTAGCAAAGATTCTAATGCTCGATGTTAGCTTCGACAAACACCTGACTAATTACCGGCCTGTGGTTAGCCGAGGTCGAAGCATGGTTGTTGGGAGTTATTTCAGGGTGAGAACGTGTGTAAAAGTGGATGCGCTATATTGGGAAGGTTGTTAGATCATCGATCGATTGGTGTCAAGGTCGAAAACCCGAGGGGTGTATCTTCTCTTCCTTGATTCATGCCGTAAAACCAGCGAGAGTGATCGACCGGTGTAAGTTCGGGAACAACGAGACCAATAATAGCGGGTCCCACGGATGGCGCCACCGATTGTACAATAATTCAGACGACTGTGCCTTCGATGGTGATCAAGGGTATGAGGGTGATATGCTTGCGCCAAACTTGTAGTCAATCCGCAATAAGAATAGTAGACACTTCGTTAAGTGATCAAGCGCAAGGGGTGGGCCTCGCGAACCACCTCCCATGAGTAAGTATGTGATATGAGTTGTAAATAATATGATGTATGTGAAATACCGTATTGAGTGAACATACCATTGAAATGACTCGTCCAACCTATTTATAGGTGATGAAAATAGCTTGAGAGTGTTAGACACGCTTAGAGATCATGGGGCGCCCCGACGGCGGTAACCGCTAGGCTTCATCCCCACTATCTCTGACTTGGCGGGAAGCTAAGGACATAGTGGGAATGCTGGGGAAGACCAAGTCAAGGTTCTTATTTGTCTTGGCATCTTCAGGAAGACACCGGCGGCATAGCCTTCACCATGGATTCCCAACCGGTAACCATGTCAATGATGAATGGTTTTACGCCACCAACGACTTATGAAGAAAGACTCGGGTCTTCGAATGCATTTCGATCGAGGTCGGGGGGGGTCCTTCGACCGATCGGAGGGTACGCCATCAAATACCTTGCAAATAAAGGTAAATATCATGAGAAGAACAACATTATAATACGTTAACCAACAGATGCAACACTTATAAAAATGTTTAATTACTTGCGATGCATGCGCACTCCATGGGGATTTTTAGTGCATCGATGAGAGAGTGTTCCTATAGGAATAACCATTACGGTAATATTCAATATTATGAAATCGACAATCGCCAAACTTAATATTAATTACCCGCCGATCTTCTTTTTATAAACAAAGGGATTTTTGAAGTCAAGCTATTTGGTTCAAGCGTGTCCGCAAAGTGCCTACCGAGCGTGATTCTTGTTCTAACAAAGTATGTTGAGAATGCAAATCGTATGCATTGATGGAAATTTTTGTAATTGCATAATGTAAGCCAAGTTTTATAAACCAGATGTACCGTGAATGGTCCAACAATGCGCGACATCCAGAACCATAGAAACTCGTGATCTTTCCACTTCCATTGATAATTGTTGTTGAATGAATAAACAAAGTTTTGTTCAATATGTCTGATAGGGATGGAATTTCATAATGTTCAGCGTACGACCCTGCAACGCAAAGACAAATATAGCTTTAATCATATACATAATCGCCAGGTATGTAAACTTGTAAAATTCAAATGTACTTGTATCCATTTATTCTTCGAAGGACCTGATTCACTTTTGCAACACATTACCTTGCAGATTTGGCAAGATATAGAATGAAGAAGTCTATTAGATCACCTATTGGGATTCTACTTTTTAACTGATGCAATAAGTGTGGTGTACAATGAAAAGGCAGCTACTTATAGATCATGGTAAGTGTCTACATGTATTCTAGATTCTTATTGAGTTTTTAATAATGATATTGAGTTTTATAAAATTATTTGGTTAAAAAGCCTAAGTTGAGTGTTTTTTAGTCTACTTTCTAAAAATGTATACCATTTGTCTTAGTTCTTTACCAGTTATTCCAGAAAACTAAAAGAACACAAAGGTACCAGGTTTGTCCAAAATCAGAAAACATAACTCAACTTCATTTGGTCATATCTCCTTCGTTACTTATCCTCATGACTTGATCCAACTTGCTATGTTTAAGTTAAAGTATCATCTACAGAAATTTCAAAAGGGTCGATTTACCAAACTACTCCTAAGATGGTGATTTATACGATTGGAATCTGGAACTCAGTTTGTGGTCTGTTTTGACAACCGATTGCATATTGCTTGTTAAAAATACTAAATCAACTCCAAAAGCTACGAAATTCGACGAAAAACATTTTAAGACATGTATTAAAGTGTTTGTGAAATGGCTTTGCCCAGAAAAATTTATAAAGTTGAGTTTTATAATAACTACACCCTAATGCATTTTATTTACAAACTCTCTAAATGCAAATTACTCTTCACTGTTATAATGTAATTGTTTATAAGACAACTGTTATGGTTAAAGGAATGAATTTATATGGAAATTAAACAAATGTATTATAGGACATAAAACTATATAAATAGAAAGAGTATTGAAACCCATATAATTAATAATAAACCGCGATGAAATATCATATGTAAACATTCGTAATTTTTGTTTGCCAACCCAATCATCACCTAACATTGGTAACTACTTAAACTACCATAACCACAAAGCTTTATATATCATAATCTAACATTCAATATATAATTTGTTGGGATGGTCCAAAGACAATTTCAAATGCAATCTTGTTCAATATAGTCAGTAGTATAACCATCTTCAATATCTTGATCATCCAAGTTATTCTTATAAGATGGATTATGTAGACCGATGCTTTTGCAACTTGTTATTGGCATGTGGTAGTATTGTGATACCATTTCCATATTGAACCCATGAATTTATCGGATGAACATGGAAATAAGGTATTGTTGATTTTTAAAGCCAATGGTAACCCAATGGCATTCCATATAATTCAACAGCTTTTGTAATCGCGTATCTTCCAAAACCGCTTTTTCACAATAATCATAATGACATTTCCATTTGATATCTTATGGAAAGTGTCCATATCACAAAGAGCTCATATTGATGTACCGAAATCAAATCAAGCATAAAAGAAACAATATTTTGCATGACAGGTATGTAGAATAAATTATCAAAGCAAAATAAAATATGATGCAACAAAACATAAGAGTTTTGTGTCTTCCAAAAAAAAACAAAAACAAAGGATCCCAAAAACAATTTTAATCCAGTGTATTATTCATGTCATAATTGTTTATTTTGAAAATGTTTCTTGGGGTACAGCCGACTCAGGCTCATTCAGAATCTTCCACGACAAACCTGACCACAAAATATACAGAGAGGGTTGTATTAATATGCGGCCAAATATAAAACTACAACACCAAACTGTACACAACATGTGCTCACCGTCTGCTATCTTCCCTCGGTACTGGGTGCCGCCCTCACCATCTTGGTCACCATCTACGATATAAGCTCAATATCCACTCGAATGTTCAATATCCGCCAGTAAACAATTAAACCATGTTTGTCATGTTAACTTTGCGATAAGTAATAGGTTTAAGGCAAAATGTTAAAATGTTTTGTATTTTGTTGTCACAAAAGGGCATATGTTGTGATGACCTCTTTTTTCTTATCATCTCGAAGGGGACTTGAGCAACTGTCAACGATGAGGCCGATGTTGCGCCGTTTTTAATTGCATTGATGGTCTCATCATCTTGACCATCAACCATAGGCATCAGTTCATCATCTCCTTCTGAATCTTCAGGGTCCATCCTGAAAATAACAAAACCATGTTTATCAGATACACTTTTTTTGTATTAGTAAGAGTCCTTAAAGAAACGAATATTGTTATTATAGGATATTTTTGGGAGACAAATATTACATGCTTTGATTACCTATTTTTGTTCTTATCCTCTTTAGGTTTGGACGGTGTAACGACGGATAGAGTCAGTGGATGGCTCGATGATGCGATCGCACCAACAGCTTCATTATCAACGGTGCTTGAGCTTCCAGTTTCAATTGACGGATGAGGTGAGTCCACCGCCCAACACGTAAAACTCTCAAACGTCCCATACTCATAATAGGTATGACTTTTGATTTCAAACAGGTGTTTTGTGCCAATGAGATCGAGTATGGGAGATGGCAAGTTGGCATGATCATCAAAACTCTGTATAACAAGTCATGAGTAATGGGGTACGGGAAACGAGGTGTAAATAAACAGTAAAATTATAGATGTACCTCTTTATCATATGTCAATAATGTTGAAGCTGGAAACTTGATCAATTGAACTAAGGGCTCATCAAAAAGGACCACCACAATATGTCCGGTATCATTCGAGATACCAAGTTCAAGGCGATACCAGCAAAGAGCATTTGGCAGATAGTAAGTCCCAATGTCAATAATTATATATATTATATACAAATGCCTAACATATAAATTACAAACATAATAGTACCTTATCACAGGGTATTCAACCGGCCTTTCACATGAATCACACCAAAAACGCCTACCCTTCCTAGTAGTTCTTTCTTGCAGTTGTCACCTCCACACGATGGAAAATTCCATCCTTTCTAGTACGCACATCATCAATCCCGCCTTACATAGGAAAGTTGCATCGAGAAATAAAATAAATCAATATTATGCGCTTTAAGGAGTCTACATATATGACGGGAAAAAAGACACACATCATTTTTCCGATCAAGGGCCCACATGAGCAGATTCTCGATTGTCCCATCTTTTGGTTCGTAGATGCGCACCCCAAAGATGCTTTTAAGACCCAACATCGCTAACAAATGTAAACGATCTTGATAAGTTTGATAATGATGAAAGTTTATCAATAATAAATTTTATATTCAAACAATTTCCTACCCGGTGTCTTTTTTCAATGCGTTGATTGCAGGGATGTCAATAAAATCTAGTATCTGTGTAGCTGAACTACTAGATAAATATAGCTTATCTGAGAGGTAAAATTAAAAACCAAATTAGCATGATAAAGGTGTCTAATATGGAAAAGGTAAATAGTCCAAGCCGACTCACTCTTATAATGCTTTGCAGATGTGGACGTCACCACAACAGCGCACACGCCTGTCTGTTTTGCTTTCTTTTCAATCAACATATCAACAAGCCCTCCCCATAGAGTCACCCGTATTGATTGGCCTCTGATGGCACGGGGAAAAATAAACAAACGGTTAGTTCCTTAACACATATTGGCCAAAAAAAAAATTATCCATTTGACAACATCAATTGTAAATAACATAAATACGAACCTATGATTGGTCAGGTAGAAATCAATTTTTTTTTAGCCTGCTTTCGTATGGTTCATCCTTCCAACATTCGTCACATAACCTGCAACATCTAAGAGGTAATAATTTTTATGGCAACAATATTTAAGGCCAATTTAATTGAGCAAACCTACAAAATAGTAAATTACCAATGAGATATTTGTTCTCCGTAGGCTTGATATGATCAAAATCCACCAGCTGAAAAGGATGCCTGACAAACCCTTCATATACAACCAAGGATATTCTTATTGACGTTGATCCATCAAACTCTATCATAAAGGTATCATCCTTCCTAACTCGAAATTCTTCCTTGTTATGCATGACAACAAAATTTTTAACAAAGGTATACACCCCTCTTTTAACCTCAAGAAATTGTGAGCCACGGTTGGTTTTGGCGGTACAATGGATAACATTACCCTGCAACAAAACCATGTTAAAAGTTGTTGTTAAATAATACAAATATTTTATTATCCTTTATTATCTATTCTTATAACTCAGGTTTTGGGGAAATATATATGAATATACCTTTCCATCAGACACCAAGAAATCGGTGCTCAAGTATCGGCCGGTTGTAGCATTTACATCCCACATTCTACACAACAACACCACAATGGTACCAGTTGCATCCAACTTCAATTCGTTTAGGAACAATTCACCCTTTGGGCCTCCAACTTTTGTAGCCATGATAATACACGTAATGGTCCTTTTTAGTTTTATTCCTATTGGTCTTCATGCCTCATTTATGGAGTCTTCATTTAAGAGAGATGTAATTGATAAGTGGTTCGAATTCTTTAAGGGTGCATAATTGCAGTCCTTTTGTGTTCCATAACTGCATATTTCGTTCACAGCATTCAAGATGATTTATCATAAGCATTCAAGATGGGTTTATCATATACTAAACGAACATTTGTACTTATTGGTGTGCAATGCATTGGTTGTACGGTATTTTGATTAGTGCACAAATCCTCTCCCACTTTAAACCATTCATGAAAAATGTATTTATTGGTGTGCAATGCATATGTTGTAATTGTATATGATTTTATGCACAAACCCTCTCGACATTAAATTAAGGGTTCAACTTTAGATATAATAGATATGACAATTTTTAAGAAGTTATTTTTTTTTAAACTTATCGGATTTTTACCGTGATTTAGGTATCTTTTTTAATAAATGGAATTTTAATATACCATATTTTGTTACATTTTAATAGTGCACATTTTTTATATATATATATTATTTTAAGAACTTGTTATTTTTATGCCTGGTCATGGGATGCTTTAACGATGCATAGGAAAATTGTGATTGGTGTAGTTCTGTAAAAAAAAAGCTAATGTGACGCTGATATAACAAGGGTGACAACATTATTTATGGTTACCATTACCATTGGCCTAATGAACCATTTATGATATCAAAATACCTAATAGTGAACTTTTTATCATTTTTATGAAAATGAAATTTCGGACGAGCACCCGTTAAATGTAAGACATCTGGCACAATCAACAACTCAAAATCTCAGCGCACAAACCGACCATGGGCGCTCGTATACATGCGTGCTTGCTTTTATTATTTGCTGCCTAACTACCACGAACCGCTCGAAAACGACAAATCCTAACGCACTAGCCAACCCATGCGCGCTCGAAAACGACAAATGTCAAGCTCACTAGCTCCATGCGCGCTCGTATACACATGTACGCTTCCTTTTTATTATTTCTTGACTTTGGTGGTTGACAAAATTAAGACATGTTTGATGAAATTCAGTATCAGATAGCGCACATTGACAAGAAAAATAAAGGTTTTTAGACGTGCAGTAAATGTTTTGAAAATAATGTTAGGAGACATGTTTTGTTAGAGGAGAGAGAAAAATGATAAAATATAACTTGGGAACTGAAATGTGGTGGAGAGCTGGCGACGTGTTTTAAAGGAGGTTGAATTTAAGCCATAATGATGGGTGATTTGTTTGCTAAAATGGGTAGTCAGATGGTCGGTTTTAGTGATTTGTTTTTCTTTTTATGTACTTGGTGTTCCAATTGCGCTAGCGTAGACTAAGGTTTATTTGTTAGGGGTGGAGGGTGTGGTCGATGGTTTTATATCGCCACATCATCAAAAAAACATTTCATTTATTTTTTCCTTCAACTTTCTTTCAATCATTGCAACAAAATTTGTTCTTTTTTATCATTTAATAATATCACCAATACACAAATACTCACACATCACAACCAATAAAAATACAATCTCCTCCCCAAAAGTATCTTTCTCTCTCTTCATAGCTTCGGGACTCAAATACCGCAAAAAGAAAAAAGTTGTTTTGCCGTAATGTGAGGGGTGGTATTTAGCACTTTCCTGTTGACACGGCAGTGGTCTCGTGGCTTTTTCCCGCCACACACCCTACATACTTAGTAGCAAAAAATATAACTTTTACTTACATTCCATTAAATGGTCACTTGATGAAATTAAAATGATTAATTGACATCGGTTTGGACTGTCCAGAGCATTAAACAAGCTAACATTGTCTTGGGTTATTTTTGTATCTGGTCAAGTTTTTTTTTCTTTTCTTCATCACTATACTTAAGCATCTTGTGAATATAGTGGATGCCTTTATTTATTAGTGGTTTGTTTGGTTTGGAATAAATTGCTTTTAAAAAAAATTAAACACGCTAACAAGCAAGATTGTTCGATGTTCGACCAATGTTCAAAACATAGGTTACTCTAAAAGGGCTATTAAGCAAACTTAACTCATCAAATATCTGTAGACTCAATTGTAATGGTACACATTTTTTCAACTCGAACTCAGTATTAACTTGACTCGAGCTCTAGATTCTCAAGTCGAGTCATTTTATAGAATATAATAAGATAAATAAAGATCAAATATGATCGAGTGCATAGTTTTTTTTATAAATAACACTAAAAACACATTTCATTGAATGAAATCAATGTAATTTTCAAAATTACTATATATACTATAGAGCGAGCAACAAGAATTGCAACATTAATCGCTATCTTTAAAGAATTGCAAAAATAATCCCTGCCGCCAGTTGTCACGAAAGAAGTCTCAGTAGAATTAATTGCTATCTATAGCAATTGGGCAAAAATAGTCCCTAAGGTTTAGTGTCATACAAAGTAAGTTCTTCAGTAATTACGAAAATAGTCCCTAAGGTTTGAATCAGATTTGCAAAGTAGGTCCTAAAGGACTAACCAAATAAAGTTTGTAGCATTAATTGCTATCTATAACAATTTAAAAAAATAGTCCCTAAGGTTTAAGATCCTCGCAAAGCAAGTTCTTCAGAGCCAACGTAAAATAATTCCCTGCTTTGAATTGCTTTGCATCGTAGGCCCTTCCATGACTAAACCAAATAAATGACAAACAAATTTTCCTGGCCATTCATCGCCCAAATTCACGCTATAAAAGAATCCCACGATCGCATGTAGCTCACACTGCTAAAACTACATCCAAAATATCGCCGAGTGTTTAAGGACCTTGTACAACTTGTATAGCACATGGTAAAAAAAGTAGAAAAAATACTCCGTAACATATAGCGGCTGAAAGTTAAAGATAAAGCCAAACACACTGACTAGAGTATATTTTTTTTTACTATAAAATGAAGCACAAGAGATATTTTTTGTTAGCAAAGCAAAAAAATCTCATAAACCCTAGCCGCTCTCTCTAGAACCCTAAAAGGTATTATACCTTATTTCTTCATTTTCATATCAAACAACAAGATCTAACTATTTTATGCATTTTTCTTATGAATATATGATTTATATGCTGTTATTATTGTTTATGTTATGTATATAGGCGAGAAATTTAATTATTTGTCATGTTGGTTATATCTAAAATGTGAAATGCTAGTTTCGATATTAGCGAAAAGCTATCCAAAAACGCTAGTCGCCCTGGGATTAGTCGGCTCGCAATGTACAGTCAGTATACCAAAAAAAAAAAAAAAAAAAATAATCTCTAACTGTAGATAATAGCTAAAATGGCTCTGCTTAGTATGTGTAGTTGTGATTTGAAAGTTCTTAGTGCGATTTGAGGGGGTGTTAGGGTTAGCTTATTTATCTGCCTTATGGGCTTATTTGAATATGGAAAAAAACTCATAAGCCCACTCTTTGGAGCTTGTTAACTTGAGCTTATTGGCTTATTGGCCTAAGCCAATAAGCTCAAGATGATAACGTCATAAGCTCCAAAGAGTGAGCTTATGAGTTTTTTCCATATTCAAATAAGCCCATAAGCGGATAAATAAGCTAACTCTAACACCCCCTGAATGTTGATGTTTTTGTTTTAAAGTTGATAAGCTCATTTTTTTAGGGGGTGTTTGTTTAAGCTTATATGTCGGCTTATGGGCTCATTAGTTTTTCGGCTTATATTTCGTAAGGCTCAATTTTCCGGCTTATTTTGAGACTTATGGGCTTACATAAGTTTATTATATTATAATAAACTTATATAACTATATAAGCCCACAAGTCTCCAAATAAGCCGGTAAATTGAGCCTTACGAAATATATGCCAAAAACTAATAAGCTCATAAGCCACATATAAGCCGAAACAAACACCTGCTTAAGCTGATTAAAAGGTGAGAAATGTAATGGTGAAATGTTTTAAGAGCTAAAAGTCTAGTGTCGGTAATGGTGAAAATGTTGTTTGTTAGTGTCAATAATAGTGAAAATGGCTGTTTAGCGAAAAGACTAGTGTCCGTAACAGTAAATGAAGTTTATGAGGTGTTCATATAAATGGCAGTGTGATTTGTGTTTTGTAAGAGCGAAAGTGGTTGCCGTGATAGTAATAGCCAAAAAGCTCTTGGTGTGATTTGAATGTCGATAATAGTGAAATTGGTTGTTGAGCAGGTCTTATTGTCGATCATAGTGAAAATGAAGTTTAATAGGTGGTAATGATATGTGATTTGAGTGTTGACAATAGTGTAAATGATATTGATTAAACAGAAAAACGTGGGCTGTGTGACTTGGGTCTGAAATAGTGAAAATGGATGTTTAGTGTTGAGAGTACGATAATAATGTTTTAGGAGGTGTTAACTGGTAATGATGTCTGGTTTTTATGTGTTATGATAACGAGCGAAAACTAATGTTCAGTTTTTTGTCTTGAACAGTTAAAATGGCGTTCTACAACAAAATCGGAAGTCTCATGAGGCAAAATGTATCTCAGACTGTTGTGTCAAATGGGCAACCATCGATGTTCAATGCTATTCGATGCATGTCATCGAAGCTTTTTGTTGGTGGTATGTTCTAATACTCTATTGTCTATACATATGACTTATGGTACATGGTTTCGTTTGTTCATGACTTAATGTGATTCTGAAATTAATTCAAATACGATTGTTTCAGGTCTTTCGTACCAGACTGACGATCACAACTTGAAGGAAGCGTTTTCTTCCTTTGGGGAGGTTACTGAAGGTGAGAATGTGTGCAATTGTAATGTTACACTGAGAACATGACTCACAAATACCGTTTTTTGACATGTTGGTTTTTGTTGTTTTTTTTTTCCTAAATATCTATTATTCTTTTTTTCTATGAATCAGCAAGAGTCATTACTGACAGAGAGTCAGGGAGGTCCAGGGGATTTGGTTTCGTGAACTACGACACCAATGAATCAGCTAACGAGGCCATGAAAGCCATGGATGGACAGGTTAGAAAATAATATCAGTTGGCATCTTTTTTTTAACTCCGCACCTGTTATCTTCTACTATCAAGGCTAACTGCTAAACTAATTGCTTTCGTTATTGTTTAGGAGCTGAACGGTCGAAGCATTCGTGTCAGTCTCGCTACCGAGCGTCCTCCTCGTCAAGGTGGATTTGGAGGAGGTGGTGGTGGTGGTGGCTACAACCGTAACTTCAATGATGCTGGAAATGACCGATACTAAGTAAGAGATGCTTAGTTAATAACAAAGTTGATTCTTGTATTAGGTATGCAAGGTTTATTGATTTTGTTTTTCTTCCGCAAGGATAATGAACTCATTAGTATGTGTCGTGTCATGAGCCGCTTTTGTGTATACAAGTTCGCTTGAATACTTGAAGGTTGATTTAGGAATTTTTAATTTCTTCTATATATGAAATATTGCTATTATATATCGTTCTCCATTTTGGGCGTGGATTTTTTGCATTAAGTGTTGATTTTCAAAATATTTCACCTAGTCGATTTGCTGGAAAATACTGTAAATCGCGTTTCAACAGGTGATGCATATTCAGTTACAGACAATAACAATGAGGTTTGTTTAGACAAGTAGTACAAGAAAAATATACAGTATTATAAGTGAAACATAAATATACAAATGACTATTTAAAAACATAAAACACAGACAGAGTCTTATACACAAATATACCCCATGAAAACCATCTCAACTCACACACGTTGTGCGGCGGTCTGGTTTTAGTGAAGACGCGTTGTTGCCCATGCACAACGCGTTCTAACTTGGCCTATTTACAGCCAGTCTAATTTGTATACGACTATGACTGAACACATAATTATACATTCGTTGTCAAATGCACAAATTGTACCCACTCGAGATATGTAGCCTAGCTGCGTTTTAGTGGTATCAAATAAACCTTCACCTAAAGCATGTGTTTATCAAAAACCTGAAGCTAAAGATAGTAACATTAAATAAAATGTTAGGCTGTTATTTTGTGTCTATAATCTGTACATAATTTTTTGAGACACGTTTTTCACAAATAGTACTAGCTAGCCAGGTATACAATTTGGAGATGTCGAAAAGGTTACATTTCGAATTTTCATAGCCATTTGTATTTATTTTCTCCTTATCTTCTTTCAATTGTATAGCGATTTTAATCGCATTTAACAACGGTCATTGGGATTTTTTGGGCTCCAACAACATGCCATATTGCACCACCCTTGGTGCCATTGCGTAGCCATTCGTCCCATCGTTGGTTAATTGGTGATGCTTGACAAAGTTGTTATAGTTGAAAACGTAAGATGACACGATTATAGACTTGAATAAAAATCCCATGTAAAAACCTATGTAACTTATAGGAATTTTGAGTAATCATGTTTATCAAAACTTTAAATTATTATGTAAAACTGTTAAAAATACATACAATTTGGGCTTATCGGCCCATAACAAAGTTTTTGATTTGTAAATGGGCTTGGCCCAACTATTATGTATAAACACGATTGTTCAATATCAAACTTTTTATATGTAAAAGGATTAAGCTGAAAAATAGTAACGAATTTTTTTAATTGTATCGATTTGGTATGTGAATTTTTTGTTCTACTTAATGTTACACACTTTCATGTTTTGTTGCAATTTAATAGGTAATGATGATGTGTCATGTTATAATACGGTGACGTGCCGATTTTCAAGATCAAATTGATACAAAAAAAAAAAAATCACGTACCAAATTGATATATTCGAAAAAATTCATTGTTATTTTTCATCTTAATCCCGGTATGTAAAAAACCATATATGATTCCTAGTAATATGTTTGTTTAAATATCTATGATTTTCATAAACTTAACAAACTTTTAAAATATCTATATAGTCCAATAGGATGGGTCATGGTGGCATAAATGCAATGGGTTCTTGACATGTTACTATCCTAATAAAAAGGCTAGAATTATATGCACAATCAAATAGTCAAAACTTCATATTTAGGTAAAGAAACTATACACAATAGTTTAGTTGCATGAATCTCCAAACACAATGTTAACAATATACTATATGTCCAATCCAACAATCATAACAACTTCATATTATAATTTACATTTAGCTATAAAAAATAAACACATGTCACTAGAGAATGTTTACAATTGCATACCACTCCTTTAAGTAATTGTGACATCAAATGATTATAGATAAATGGGGCCTCTAGCCACTAATCACACTACAAGTCTAGGTCCCATTATTATTCCCATAAGTTTATATTTTATTATGATGAGTTTTCTAACTCACGCTTTAAGCAAGATGCTTAAGACACCGATAAGATACTAAAAGACACGACTTTCACATAAAAGACACTCTGTCTGCACTTTTACGCGATCTATGCAGTTTTTTCGAACCCCCAGATTTATTACATATTAACTCATGCCTCTAAAGACAAAGTTAAAAACCCTATTATGAAAAGATTTATTAGAAGTTAAGTTTGTCTATTCATGTTTATAAGATTGTATTAAACAAAATCATATAGATACTTATGTCATTTTCTACTTTTTTATTTTGTAGCTTTTTGACATCAAATCACATGGATGATTTTTGTTAATTACATTTAGCACAAAATAAAATTTTCTACATGTTATTGATACAATTTGTGTTCAACCTTTAGTCTCTCGCATGCGGCAACTTTGAGGCCGATATTTGAAGCTACACATTGCTTTTCTTGTTCGCAGAAAACAACTGAACATTGTCTGGTTTGTGTAACTTTTTTCGATAGTTCATGTCATTATAGAAATTTATTGAAATTATAATTTTTATTGTATGTAATGAATAAAATACAATAGCTTGATTATCGGATCACACAATTTTTTTTTGGTCAGGTTTATAGAAAAATAAGCATGCCTCGTTTGACTTTAGAGGTTTCCAACACAACTAAAAAGTTGTATCGAGTTTGAAGGTTATTTAATCAAATAAAATATATTTACGATGATTTCATTAAAACTAGTAAACGAATTAAGAAGACGTATAATTATTTTGATATATTAGTCGACTAACCAAACACGACGGGTATTCGTGCGACACAAAATTTCGAGACCAAAATTATTAAGAAAAATCAAGACTTTTAGCGAAAATTTACACTATGTGACAAATATCTATCGGGTTTCATGAACCCCAGAAACCCTTTAGATCTGCTTCTGTATACGATACGATATATAATTTTCAATAGATAAGATAGAATATGTTTGAGAATTGAGATGCATTTTCCAAACTAGTAAAAAACAAACCAAAGATGATTTTATATTGAGGTTTTAACTCGCGCTTCTGCGCATGCTTAAGACAATAAAAGATATAAAAGACACCGGCACCCATTTATAAGTGCACACTGTCTGCACTTATACGCGAATCTTTGTGTATTTTTTCGCGGCCTCACGTATTTATTACACATGAACTCATGCCTGCAAGACAAGCTTAAAACCCTTTATATTTATAAGTTTAATAAGGTCTTTTGTATCAAAAAGAATGTAGTAGGTTAAGATTGTATTCAATATCGTCCACATTGGCGACAACTCACATTGTACCTTTTACATTTAGAACTTAGGTTAAATCTCAATGAAATGTATCATGATTAGACTATGTGTAATAGTAGGTCACCAACTTGGTCGACCCAAAAAACCGACACATCCCCTCTATTACACACCTCAAAAAAGACACGTCTAAAAAATAAAAAAATAATAAAAAAAATCGATCGATTATGTGACCGACTTGGTGTTAGGATGTTTTACGTGTGAAACAGTTACGCTTTTCATATACTAAGTTGGCCATGAAGCTATATTATGAAAGAATAACCCATGACAATATGTCATCGATCTCTTAATGTCCCCATTACACTTAGCCTCATAATTGGTATGACGTCTATAAACAAGAGAGCTGTAAGTAATACAACTATTAATCTCACGGTAAGTTCGATCCTGGTTTAAGATGAATTCCGACGGCATGCTTAACACACGCAAACCGAACTAGAAGTGGTGTTTCCAGTGACGAACGGGTGAGTAACACGTAAACGCAAATATTATTGACAACGATAGAAATTTTAAAAACAATAAATCTAAATCTATATTGAATGTTAATTGTACCACTTGTGATTAGAACGTTTTGGTATCTTTTTGGGACATGTACGTGGGTGTGTAGTAGAAGGATATAAGTATCGACATTAAAGTAAGGGCAATAAAGTAAAAGCATATTTTATATTTGTCCTACACCACCGACACTATCAGTGGATAAAAATCAAAGTAAACTATATTTATGATTCACTATTAGTTTTTCTAACATATACCAAAGATACGCAAGACACCAAAAGGCTCACGGATTTATAAAAACGACGTCCGGACCCACAAAAATACACTTTTCAAATAAAATATACGGGTCCGAATGGTCATTCTGGTGTTAGTAATACGCTACCGCAAGACACGTTAAAAACCCTATTTTAATTAAGTTGAAAGAAATGAAATACATGAAATTCAAATATTGAAAATAGATAAATTATATATGGATCTAAACTTATACTTGATTGTAGGCTTTAAAACAAGTGTTAGCATCATGAAAACTGCAGACATAACCCATTTATTTTACAAATTATCAGGATGCTAACACTTGTTTTTAAATCTAAGTTTAAGTTCATATATATCATTTCTTTAAAAAATATTTATAATTTAAAATCATAATTTATCTTTTATATTTGTAAGACGATATGATTGTGATTTGTATATTCGTATAGTTTTAATATGGCACATGGCTATTACCTGGTGGTTAATGCGACGTGCTTTCCTTCTGGTTTTTGTCCAAATGCGCCTTTCATTTCAACGCGTCTTTTGTCCAGTGCATTTCTTGCAGCGACCAACTTGGAGTGGCTTATCAAGTGGCCCATAAGTCGGTGCTCTATTAGCCGGATCAGGTCTATCAGGCCACATAAGTCATCAACGGTATGATTGTGATTTTCAAATTTGTATTGTTTTAATAAATAATATATTGGTACAATTATTATGATTCGTATTTTTCAAGAAAAGCAATTGATACAAAAGTACAACTCAATCCATTAATTATGAAAGGCATCTTTGAAAGCTCAAAATGAACGTTGAAAAAGAAAAAGGCCGAATAAACATGTATCTAGGGTGTCATTCTGGCTGACCTGATTTGAATTCGAACTTGATCCGAGTTAATTCTGGTCGGGTCAATCCGAATTTACCCGAGTTTTAAACAAGGTCGTGTTTGGGTATTTTTTTTAGCCTTGACCCGATCCGAACCCGACTAACACGGCTCAACAACACTTTTACATGAAAATACTGGCCGACTTTCAACCCGAATCGACCCGACCGAGTTGATCGAACCCGAATCGACCCAGCTTCTAAACAAGGCCGGTCAGATGCTTTTTAAGGCTTGACCCGAGTTGACCCGAACCCGACCGGGTCAACCCGAATAACACCCCTACATGTATCCATCCATTTAACCTCATCTATGTACTACTCTCTGAAAGCCAAAAAGTTTAAATCTGCGAGAAAAACCCTGACTATGTACATCTTTTTTGAGTGCCAACTGACTTTTCTTCAAAGACATAGCTTTCGTAAAACCTTAATTATGTACGATCCGTACCTATTCTCTTCATTCCTTTTCTGATCTATATTTTTACAAAAGATTAGTCTATACGGGATCTGTCTTAGATCCGATGCGACCAACTCCCATAAACTCACTTCAAGCAATCTTTTGTTGTTTTCAACAAGCCAAGAGTGTTAGAATCGAAACCAAGACCTATTTCATAAAAGTCGTCCCTTTCTAGGTTAAAAGGCACAACAAATTATAGTTACGTTTTTTTTTTTTCTTCTTAAATCAAACGGCGATTTTATTAAATACTAGCAAGAAGCTAGAAACTATTACAAATTAAGAAAGTTTGGGTTTTGAATCCAAGTAGCCCAAACGAGCTTGGATTACAACGACTAGAAATCTATAAAAAAACATTTGAACTATATCATCGAAAATAAGATCCCTTCTTGGCTGAAGAGAACCAAACAAGCGTAACAAAATCGTATATTTATTAGACAACGTAACAAAATCATAAAATATCAATTGAATTACGCACCTATTCGATAAGTCGTAAATTAAGAGTATTATATCAAGTAAAATAGCTTGAAAACGATGTATTATAACTTTATAATCATGTCTAGTTGTTTTAAACTTTATACCAGTGTTGCAAAAGGCCTGCCGATTAATCACCGACATACAGCATTCTTGGCACCGACCTCGCTGACGATGTAAATCACTCAAACAACCGGCCGACGCATTAACCATGGGTTAACGATTACTAAACTTACCAAAACTTGCAAATATTAATCTGAAATACCCTAAACTCGTCAGAATTAGTTTTAATCACTTATAATTGCTTATATTTATTACAAGATGTTTTTCACGAAAATCTTCTTTAATATCAAACTCATCAGAATACGCAAAACTCGCTAAAATGCCAATATGATTTATCACCGATTCAAGATTTTAAACCCCGAACAAACGAATCACTTATAATCATTGCTTATATCTATTACAAGATGTTTTATGAAAACTTTCCGGTTACCCAAAACTCACGGAATACATAAAACTTGCTGAAAATGCGAATCCGATTAATCACCGATTAATCCCGCCTAGACCGATTACAAGCTACAGGGGGGTCGACCGCCTCACTACCGATTCGCGATTTTTGCAACATTGCTTTATACCGTTAACTTGCAATAGACTGATTCGTTAATATATTAAAAATGTTTAAGAGCTTTTTCCATCAACTTAATCCACAATAGCTCAATTAATATCTTTAAAAAGTTTATGTAATATTTTAATGTTAGTGACAAAATGAGATAAGTTCACACTTAAAAGAGAAAGTTATTTATTGTGGTGGAATGTAATCATCAACACTTTTATAAAAGTTTACATAGGTTTTTACAGGGCCGTTTTTAAAATAGTGCAAATAGTGTCATTGCACAAGTCATCATTCAATAACGGCTACAAAATTTAATGCGTTTTTATATAAACAAAATATGAAACCTGAGTTTGATTAATTTATGCATTACAAATAACGAATTTTGATGCATAATCATAAATTTCTTAAAATTTCAAATTACACCACTTGAAATGTACCATTTTCTTTTTAGGGCACAAAATCAAATTATCTTTAAAATTTACATCTAACAAATACATTATTACAAATTCAACCCTTGTATTCCTTAAATATACACTTATCCCCCTCTTACGCGAAATATATGTGTATATGTATATATTATACGAAACAGTGCGTTTACATCCATCTTTCACCGCCTTGAAGTCGATCTTCACCCAAACAACCCATAATCACAACCCATCGAGCCGACATCATCGTGAGAACAACATAACATCAAAGGATAAGAATCACGTATAAAGGTTATAACTTAGGGCTAAATTTGAGAAACGAAACTTTCGTGGCGAAAAGTAAAAGTGTGAAACTAATTGGCATCAGTAAGAACTTTTTTTACCTTTGGTGTAATCCCATAGTAACCAACATACCACTTAACAAACTTTCTCAACCCTGTCGATAAATCGGTAGTTGGTTTATACCCGAAATCTCGATAAGCCAAGCTCACATTAGCATGAGTAAAAGGTACATCGCCATTTCGAGGCATTTTAATCACATGCTTCTTAGCCTTAACATTCAACAAACTTTCTAATATCGAAACCAACTTCCCCACCGACACCGGTGACGTGTTCCCCAAGTTATAAACCCGCAACTGAGCCGGACCCCGCTTTTTCCCGCCTTTACCCGTACTCTTTTCCGCGGTGTCCAACGCGCCTAAACAACCTTTCACCACGTCATCAATGTACGTGAAGTCACGCGCTACTTCTTTTTCATCATGCGTTTGGTAAACATTTATAGTTTTACCATGGAGAATATCTTTGGTAAAAAAAAAGTAAGCCATATCGGGCCGGCCCCACGGCCCATAAACAGTAAAAAACCTAAGCCCAGTAATTGACAGCCCGTAAATATGATTATAAGTATGGGCTATTTCTTCGCCCGCTTTCTTCGTAGCCGCGTATAAACTCGCGGGCTTATCCGTGCGGTCGGATTCCGAAAACAGGTTATCAGTATTTAACCCGTAGACGGAACTCGACGAAGCCCAAACAATAGAAGGCTGCGGGTCAGCCTTCTTCGCGGTTTCTAGTAAATTAACAAAACCCGCAATATTAGACCTTATATAAGATTGCGGGTTTTGCATCGCGTAACGCACACCAGCTTGTGCAGCTAAATGTAACACATGACTAAATGGCACAATATCGAAAAGCTTTATTAACAACTCACTATCATTAATATCACCTTCGACTACAAAAATCTCACGTTGTTTCAACATGTTTTGTCTAGCACGTTTTAACGACGGGTCGTAATAACTATTAAAGTTATCAAGACCCAAAACACCATCACCGCGTTTTTTTAACGCGAGTGAGCAGTGGGTCCCAACGAATCCTCCTGCTCCAGTAACCAGGACAGAGAATCCGTTGGGCCTACGAGGCGTACTACTACGCCTCACTTCTTTCTCCCATGAGGGCCCACTACCATAAAATGCACTTGCAAATATATTACTAGTAAGAACACGATGGTTCGAGGTCGTGGTCGTGGTCGTGGTCGTTTGAGGGTATCGAAAAGTGAAGAAAAAGATCAAAATAAGAGCGAAAAGTAACGTAAGACGAAAAAGAAGTTTAGATGAGGCTGCAATTACTTTTGTTGTGTTAACTTTGCGTATATAGGTGTTGTAACGTTCGAGTTTGGTCGATTTGCTCGTGTCGGCCGAGAACGCCATTGCGGATTTGTTTGATCAACTTTGGTGATGAGAATTGAGTGAAGAAGAAATGGTAGAGATGAATATAAAGGAGGAGAAGAAAGTAGTTGGTTTTCAAGAAGGATGTATGCTTTTTAATGTATAGTTTTTTAGAAAAATAATTATTATGTTTGTATTTTATTGTGTTTGGATTTTTTTTTGGAATATAGTTTTTTAATGGTGAGATTGACGCGTGAAAATATTATATTTTTTTATTTTGGGTATTTGATTTTCGAATAGAAAAATGATATGCATGTGGATGAAGTCTATGGGTTGAAATTTAGTACTACATTAGTTTATTTCTGGTCTTTTGAATGCTATTTACATACATAACAAATATGTAATACGAAATGTCATATTTATCTCTAAATATATGATACAATGCTTTAGAAATTATTTTGTTTAAACCATATAGCGGGCTTATAACTTATATGATTTTCTATTTATTTTTTTAAAACTTACTTCTTATAGTGCATTTTTTAATTTTCCGACTTATTTAAGCTTATCATATCATTATAAGCTTATATAAACAACAAAATTTCACACAAGTTACAAGAAGTAAGCTCATTGAACATAAGCTGAAAACCATATATAAGCTCGATACATTCGTGTCAACCGCTAAGCGAGCTCGATAATGGTTTTTACTTATGTTTACTGCAGTTTTAACTAAGCCACCTATTAAGTAAAAAAGATATAAACAATTTATTCTTCTAGAAAGACAAGAAGAAATATATAATTCGATGGTAGACGACATATAATCGTTGTCACTTGTTAAATCATACATACTTTTTCTTTGATTAACATAAAAAAGACAAGAACTTATATTTAATAAATTGTGGAGATTAACATGATTACCCTTTAAATTATAATATCCTTAATTGCATCCTTTAGATAATAAAGAAGAAAAAAGCACCTAGTATGGTATCCAATTTTCGTGTATTTTTACATTGTTATAGCATAAGTGTTCAAAAATTAGCTAATTAAAAATTATTTAGATTTTGGACACCCTTATGCTATAAAGATGTAATACACAACGTCAACAATGATAAAAGTTTTTTTTTTTTTTTTTTTTTTTTTTATTTTTAAATTTTTTATTTTGTAATAGCATAAGAAAAAAGCTATGTAAGTAATATTTACCTTTAATGATATAATATTAGAGTGATATAAATTAAACATCGATATTTTATAAAAAAAAAATTATTAGCCAATGACTTATTATCAAGTCATTTGCAAAAAAAAAAAAAAAAAAAAAAGTCCATCACAATAGTAAAAATATTTAAATGACTCTTTTGTGTTATAAAAAGCTTTATAAGAAACTATGCCTTTAGTAGTTCGCATATATAGTTTCCCAATACCATGTGGTCTAAATTTCTAAATCACATTTTTTATTTTATTTTTAGTTATTGTTTTTAACGGCGAATTAATATAAAACTAGCAAAAGCTATAAACAAAAACGATTACAATGAAGAAAAGTTAGCTGTGGATTATCTAACCATTCTATCCAACTAAATCGCTACTTAGGATTTCTAGATAAAATCGAAAAAAACGATTAATAAACAATATAATCCCATAAAGTCGCCTTATTAGGTTTAGAATTCGAAAATATCAAAGCAATAAGAAATATCCATATAGACCACATCAACGTAGCCGCAAGTTCTTCAAGAATGAATCTAGCGGTCTTCGTCACCTGGCAAGTATCTAGTGAAGGTATACATAAAGAGTCTATGATATTAGGTGAAATTCTTTGTCTAAAATTTTACTGTCTCAGCTATCAGCTACTAATTCACACATCGCTAAGTTATAATTACTTGATTTGACTAATAAGATTTAAACTTAAAATTAATTGATTTCATTGATAACTCTGATTAGTCATATATCATTAAAGCATAGGCTTTTGGTTAGGTTATTGTGTCTATAGCTTATGATAAGAACAACAATTTCATGAGTTTTGTTTATGGAGGTGATCTCACGTCACTTTTTGATTGATTCACCACATACAAGATTACGATCAGACAAGATATCCAGAACGCATAACCAGCTGCATTTAATCAAAAAAAACGCGATGCGAAGATCAATTCTTTGCTTAAGATCATTTAATTAACAATGTTTTTAAAATAAAACTCATTATTTTTATAAATACATAATTTCAACACATATAACTACAGTAAGTGAGTTTTAATAAAAAATATATATAAATATCAAGTGAGTTCATATTCAAAAATGCATTTTAATTAAGATACGTTTAAATAACATTCATAAGATTGTTGTTACCAAATCTCCTGAATAATATATATTTCATATATTATGTTTCAACAAATAAAATCCAATCTAACTTACTAAAATATGAGAGTTGAAAATAGTTTTAAGAATGATAATTGTACTAATTGTGTTCCCTTCACACTTAATTGCCAGCTATATATGATTGTAGAATATCTTATGGCATGTGGATTACTTTTACTACACTTTCATTTTTAAATCTCACAATTTATTTGACTAGTCAAGTTGCATATAGTTTAAATTGAAATTGACATTTATATACTTTATTCAATAATTGACTCTTTACAACATAGGATTCCTTCTCTTCTAGATCTGAATTGTATATTTTTATTGTCTAATAATTTAAAATTTTGATAAATTTCATAACTCTTTCTTTTTGTTCCAAAAGCCAATTTGCACATTTATAACACCTAAAATATTCACAATGATCAACTAAGACTTTGACTTGTTTTTTGAGCTTATGTAAAAGTCGAGGGCGGACCTAGGGTTTTTCAAGATTTACCTGAATCAATGAACGTCATTGCGCTTATCAGATATTTTTGAAACGAACTTTTCGTTTCAAGAAAATCTTGATATTTTTGAAAAGAACTTGGTCTCGAAATTCTATGGCACAAAATTTTTGTCTTACTTAGTTTATAATAGTAGAATGAATTTTCTAGAGTCAAAAAAGGATTCTGTGCAAACACTATTTCTTTGATTAGTCAACTAATATGTCAAAAGAAATACATGTTTTCTTAATTTTTTGATTAGTTTTAACAAAATCGTACCTTTTAGTTCACTTTTATTTATTTTATACTCGTAAAAAGAACTTTGTGCAACTAATGACTTAGACGCCTAAGTAAGATGGGATGTCAATCACTTAGACCCCTGAGTACGCCCTGTATAACACATTATATAGCCTTATAGCTTACAAGCAATATGAATGTAAAGATGGGATGTCACATTGTCTTTACTCACATTTCTTGTGAAAACATGAAAATTAAGCCAATGTCAAAATGTTTAAAAAGAATAGTCACCATACTATTTAATTTTGAGGTCGAACCTTGAACTCTATTTTAAATTAGAGGAAGAGTTTAAGTTAAGATAGCTTGAGTCAATAATATAAGTGAGGAATGAAATATTTTTCCTAGCCATTATTATTCTTTGGACCTACAAAAATAATGACGTTGAAAGAATGTGTACAATTTCATAACTTCAAGGAATTGGAATTTACAAGGATGCTATAGGATCTTGCAAATTATTCGAAGAACACAAAGAAGATATATTAGAATATATACATTTTCTTTGTAACCTTTTGTTTTTGAATTTTGTTTTAAAGTCATAAAAACAAAATTTTTTGGCTCCCTCCTTGCGCGTATATCGTAAATGTTGAAGGGTTATATTATTTGCCCATTCGGCTTAATTTATCTAGAAGAGTGTTGAATATCCATTCCATCATATGCTTGATTTGTGAGAAGCATTCTGAATCTTCTAGTCACATTTTTCATGCTTAATCTATGGCGCGTGATATTTATCGTAAATTGCTTCATGGTGAGATGTCAGTTCCTCTCAGGTTTCTTCATATGAGGAATGAGAGGTTTGGATATCGAGTCTAAATCTTTCTTCAAATCGTAAACAGTTACTTGAAGGCGTTTTTTATATTGCTTGGGGGTTTATTTGAAATTTTCGGAATAAATTGGTGTTTGGCTCTACCATTTCTTTCAAAGTGGTTATTTTTTATGACATAATGGCTCGTTTCTTCCAGTGGTATAAACATAGGGGTAGATTCAAATTTAATTGGGTAGACTAGCTTAAAAATCCTTCTCTTGTAATCATGTAATTTTTGTTTTCCTAGCTCCTTGCTAGTTTTTTAATATTATCAGCCGTTAAAAATTAATAATAATAATAATAAATAAATAAAAATGTTGAAAAAGACTGTTGTTGATTTATGAAGACAGAAAACTGAAGCAACGAATTGGTACCACATTTTTAATACGTACTCGCCTAGCTTTTTAATACTAATAATAAATTTTGCTTTGTATCATTTTCAAGTGCATGTTATTTTTCAACAAGCACAAATCAAACTTGAAACAGAAAAAGACTTCTCAACAAGAAATGAGAGAGACATCAAGAAAAAGAACGTAAGGAAACTCCTTACCATTAAATTCAAACGCGTAATTTGTGATTCGACTACGTCAATAATCAGTACGTGTTTTTAGTCTTGCATTCGAGCGACACAGTGAATACTATCTTTGTCGTTGTTTTGTTTCTTAGACCGACAAGATCGTTGATCTTCAAGAACTTGCAAGTTTATTATCGCTATGTGACACTGATTTTCGATCCAACGATCAATTTAGTATGAAGCAAGACACAATAAATTACTCTTAGATGTATTTACGTGTTAACTTTACTAGTTATAATGCCCGCGCACGCGCGGGGTTTTTTCTAAAATTTTTAATAACGTATTTTTGTTTATTGACCCGTTTATATTAAACTATTAGTTGAAATGATCACCTTGTTTTACTTGTCTAGTGGTATCAAAAGCAACAAACACATAACAACTACTAAAATGTATAAAATGAAGAATCCATTGAAACCGACCAACCAACAAACCGACCGAATCGGGCGAACCGAACCGAACCGACTTTTTCGGTTCGGTTTTGCTTTGATATTTATTTCGCTTTTTGTCGGTTTGGTTGGTTTCGGTCGATTCGTTTCGTCGGTTTTCCGGCTGAAACTCAAACCGATCAAGCGAGGTATTCTTGCCTGCTTTGGTTTGATATATATTTTTCGGTTCGGTTATCGGTTTGAGTTTTTTCCTTTTTCGATTTTCGGTTCGGGTCGGTTTTTGTCGGTTCGGTTTGACCCGATGCTCACCCCTAAAAATGTATCACGTGAAGAGCACTTTCCCATTTACATACCTTGCTAACACTTGAACCATTAAAGGCTTAAAGCCCTTTATCTGATCAAGAATGGAATGAATGCTATATAAATTAGTTTCGTACCTCTTTCAGAATAACATTTATGAACTTTTACATTAAAATATTTACATAATCAAAATATTTTAAAGGAACAGAATGAGTGGAGAACCTTAAAAAATATGTAGTCGAGCAACTTCCGTGTCTCTCTTTCAGTTGGCTTCCAATTTAATATCAACTTGAGCTCGCCTTTGACACTTTAAGACGCAAAAATACCACTTAACTTATACATTAAAAGTCCCAATCATTCAGACCTGGAAAAAGGATCAAATTATATATAGCACATTAAGAGCATAGTTTTTTAACACCTTAAAAAGTTATGTGCTTTAGTTATAGTCCACATTGATGCTAGATTATTCCAATAATCAAATGTAAAGAACTTTACACAATCACATTATATATAAATCATTTCCTGATTCAAACCTCCTTGCGAGTCGAACAACATTTTTATTGCGAGTCGAACAACATTTTTATTTTGACTGGTTTAGCAAAAGCATCAATCAATTTTTTGTCGTAAAATTAAGAGATATATGTTTGTAAACTCAAACCATGTTTTCAACTTATTGAACCTTTTGAAAGCATATTTTATACACTATATTATAATTCCTGGGATGCTACAATATCTAATTTTAATTTAATGCAGTTGATTAGAGACCATCCTACAAATCGACAACGTGAAGTAGAGGCAACACTTTTGATCCATTTACTTATTAGTTAGTCGATTTGGGTTATCTTTATCTCTAATGTAAAAACGGTTAAATAAGGACATAGCTTATAAATGTTTCAACAGTTGGCGTGGTCAAAGTTTACCTTCATATATTAAACCTCTTTACATAATTATATTAAAGAATTAACTTGTTACCGAAATGATACAAGATTCGCAATTAATTTGTAGGCCCTAATTTGTTTTATATAAGAATGTAATAATCTGGACATAAAAGTGTTTAAGATCGACCTAACGCGATCGTGATAAAAAATACCCATTTTAACGCACTACCCATCCCGCTTTACTGACCCATTTGGCTACCTTAATAAAAAAGAATTACCATTGACGTACTTGTCTTAGCATTAGCAGCACCCCGTGTCATAATTACCCCCCCCCAAATACCCGAACTTGTAGACTCAAATTGGACATTGGATGCATTACATTATATAACAATCAAAAGAATGTTAAAGTTAAAGCTCATGTAAAGTGGCTTTAATAGCCACGTGTACCTTATGGGAGTCTCAAAGGTGTTAAAGGGTGTCGAAAAGGCGAGGATGTGAAAGGCATTCACGACCTTAAACTCTATCTTAGTCATTTCGAATACCTAAACTACCAAACTAACCCAAACATCTCCGACCCTAAAAAGATCGTTTTTATGAGGAGCTTGAGGCACCCATCAAGTCGTACCAAGTCTATTACCATCTCAATGCCACTGGGACACTTGATGCGCCAACATTGTCCAAGATGGTCATGCCTCGTTGTGGGTTTCCTAATAAGCAAAGCCACCACCATAGCAATGGCCAGTTACATATAGTCTTTCATTTATTCATTCTTTCCAAATAGACCAAAATGGACCAGGTCGAAAAGGGGTCTAACCTATGGTTTTGACCACATTTCCCTACCGATTCATGTCTCCTATAGCAAGAGCATTTAAAAAATGGACCACTGTTTTTGTTTTTTGTTTTTTTTTTTCCATAAAAAGTTGTATAATAAAATTTTGCTCAATGTATATGATGACTTGGATACAATATCCATCAAAGTATAAATGAAAGTATGTGAGTATCTGTCCTTGCTCAGTTGCTTATACCGATTCATAACCTTTCCTTAATACGACATCAACTCGAATTTCAACTTCAGCTTTCTTAATAAACAAACCAACAACACATGAAAATTAAAATACGCTAATTATCAGCATAACTCTTATATCATGGAAATAAATAAAACTCAACCTCATCTCTTGGGAAATAAATAGCAAGGACTTCTTGTAATGTATTGTACTCTGCTTTGCCCCATTACTAACCGCAATGTCGTCGGTTGCGTATGAAATATCACTCTCCTATACATTAAGAAATGAACAAAAACATAGTTAGAGTTATACATATGCAAATATCCTTTGATTGAGTTCGGTCAAATTAATAAAAAACATTGGTTTTACATCTCAAAGGATGGAACTTACCCTTTAGTTTCTTGTATATTGATGTTCAGATCTCCATAGTACCCGCGTTAGAAAGTGCTCCTTGTGTGACCTTCACGAATTGCGTTTAACATGCCTATACAATATTAAAAACTTTAACAACTATAGCAATGAAAAGAGTGGATTATATAGGTAATAGATGGATATATCGTTAACTCAGCGACCTCAGCAATAATAGTCAGGGTATCGAAATCGGATTCTACAGCATATAACCGAATGACGGGAACACCAGCTTCCACATGTTCAATTTCTTGATCAGGTAAGGCCATTGTTTTTGAAATCTTTACTGAATTGACTATAGGGCCTAGAGTGGTATCGAGAGTTATTTGCTGAGAATAGCTTTTAACTATTGTTGCAGAGAAATTTTGAGCTAGCTAATGTAGCGCTCAAGTCAATGCACAAGCTACAACGAAGATCCACGTAACTCGAGGTCCTGTACCATCTTGTTGAGAAATAAATAAATAATCCTGTAACAAAAGAGACGATTGCATTTTATAGTGCATTTTCAAAAGATTGGGTGATAAATCACATAATTATATATAACTTACATTATGAAGATATGTTGTCGCGCATCATTAAATGCAGCCCATTAATGAATATGTGTTAACTATGATTATGTGTTAACTTACATAATTATATATATCTTGAATTTACAAACCATGATGAATATGTGTAAACTATGATTATTTAAAATAAAATAAAAAAGTTTGGTCATCCGTTTGGCCACTTCAAAATAAAAAATTACCGAAATTGATGAATTTGTAATTCCCAAATAAAAATACAGAATTTTATGCATAAAACCATGCATGTAAGTAAGTTTGGGGTAGATGTGCAGTGTATCAAAAACTAACATCTGAGATAGTTAACTGCCTAATTACATGAAGGGGACTAAAACGAAGAGCATTTCAACAAACTTGAAACATTACCTGGTGACGAAGACAAACACCCAAGATTGGAATGTCTTCACACTCTAGCAGCAACTTAAGGCATAACCATGTTTAGCCCAAAAAAAGGTGGTTCAATATCTCCAATGTGACATAATATATGAAAGTATGCCATGTCACTATACAGGCAAAATCAATATTATTACTAACATAATCAACATTATTAAGAAACTGGACGATCAGTAAAAAGACATGCCAAGAGACTTAATTGTTACTACAACGAATCTATCACATATAGTTGCTAAAAAATACTTTGGATTTAGTTTCAGAAACAGATTGTTCCTTTCAGAATACCATGGAAGGGCTCGGGCTAACTTACGTCTAAATCTTCCCCAAGCCAAAGATAGTATGTAAATACAATTTAAACTATTAGACATAAAATTCAAGTAAGCATCTAATATGCTGATGCATAAATTTTAAAATCCGGTTAGTCCCGTAAGGGAGTGATAAAGTACGACTTGAGTAATGCATATGCCAAACACAGTGTGTTACCTGTATTAGTCGGGCATGCTGGTTGATCCCGAACCTGGTGATGTAACAATGTTATCAAAGGCTATCCGCTCTCTCTTCATAAATGCCATAACATGCCTCTTCCCACACGTCCATTCATCGTTGCATAACACGAAAGAAGGCACTAAACAATTTTTTTTAATAGTCATCGCTTTAAGCCTTTTGTGAATTTATCAATCTGATTCTAAACTATTTATGATAAGCTCTTGGCGTAATAAAACATAAAGTTTTGATTTAACAATATTATAATCGTATAAATAAATTAGTCTAATCAAATCTTTGAATATATAACCACTAATTACCGATATATCTCAAACATAAGTTACATAGAAATTACGTTTAAAAAAAATATTGGTCTAAGTAGATGCGCTTTTCCTTTAACGAATTACTGGTCAGGTTGACTATGTTTAAATTTTAAGTGGTTATAGCAGATAAACATCTTTACATATATAGATTCAGAAAAAAGTGCACAGATAACAAACATACTATAGAAATAATAGCTTAGGATAAAATGCACAATCCACACAAACATTGTTGTCTACTTCAATAATCTTCAATGAGATAATTTGGTTTTATAATTAGCTTTTTAAAAACTTAGTTCGGTTAAAATTGTTACCTTTAAGCCTTGCACAAGGATTGTGTCTCCAGGTTCATGAGTCTTTACTCATTAGTCATTATGATGCAATAATGTCATTACCATCCTCACTTGGACCTTTAGTGCCACCTTCAAAACTTCCTGAAACATTTCAAACATGAACCAAATTGTAATTCATAGCATTGACAAATTAGTGACTCTAACTATAAAGCATTTAGGACACTAACTACTATAGACCAACGATAGTATTTAAAAATGACAAACATACCTAACTAAATCAATGACCAGCAAGCAAGAAGAAGTAACAAATAGAACATACATAATCTAGAAATTTTGGCTAGTTGTATATTTTTTAAAAGGGCTTCACACCTGATACAATTATATCATATTTTACATTGTTAATATATGAAGAAGAAAAAATCAGTCCAATCATACTTTATTACTTTGTAATATAAATTCACGCGTACTACAAATATCCAAACAAAACACCAACTGCACTTAAATAAACCTCTTTAGTAAGTGGTGCTCAACCGCTTCTATACATAATTGGCTCTTTTTCCCGATGATTGGCTTCACGACTTTGTTCACAAACCACACCATTTCCATATGTAAGAGGAGCCACTGCAACTGTAATGAAATATCACAATGAATGCAAAAACCTCCATTCGACCAATCTGATCATTATACACACCACACATGGAAGGTCTCATAATCCACTTTTCCCACTAAAGTGTATACTTTTTTTGATCTTCTGCAACAACACTCAAACGATCTAAATTGCATTTTTTAAATAAACTTCATATGCTACGTTTACCTTACGTGGTATAAGACTGTTCCATAATGTTTGAACGGTAATCATACCGCCATTTTACTTCAAATCTGCCACTCTCTTTTAAGCAACTTAATCGGAAACTCTCCTTTTGTATCTATATCCTACGTCCAACCATCGCTATAGATTTGCCTTAATGATACATTTGAAAATAGTGATTCCAAATCGGCTAGATCACCTAATGCCTTATCCCTTGGATCTTTGACCCACCCCACTTCCATTCCCATACCCGTTCACGCACGAACCTGTGTTACCCACCATTACCCCTTATCAGCCTCTAACTGATTTAATTTTGTAAAACGGTCAAAAATCTCTCATCCCTAACACATTTATCTGACCAAAATGAAGTGTTTAAACCTTTACCTATCACCTTACTGAAGTGATTTGTGAACAGCTTCCCATCCAAGACATCTAACTCTTATAGACATTAAAAGTTGTAAAATCCCCATTAAAAAGGCGAATATAAGTTTTACCACCACGGTACAAAATAAAAATTTTTAATTTAAGACACAATTTTATTTATTTTATTTTATTATTATTATTTTCTTGAAGTGTACACGGTTTGCGCAAATCTACTAAAATCATCTCAATTCCTGGGATCATCTTTCACGTCGCGTTAGTAAAGTCTCCTACAAATCTGAAACTTTGACAAAGGCCATGATTACCTAATTCAATTCATCAAATGTTGGAGTACAAATTATATCAATGTTTTACTAAAATATATTGGTTAACAGGTGATGTGATTCAATTATTTAAAAGAAGATAAGCAATAAGAATAAACCAAACGTTAACATGTTTACAACTCCATTTTAGTTACCTGTCGCAAATTAATTGCTAAGCTTTGTTTATTTCATTATACTCTATCACCATACTAATAGCTTTGTTTATTTCATTAACTTTTACTAACTATTAGCAATTCAACTCAGCACATAGTCCTGTTATAATTCATTAACAGTTAACACTGTGATGTTAAATTTATATGCAGTGGTGGTTAGATTCTTATGACATCATCGGATAAAACATACACATAAAATTCATGAACCTTAATATACTTCTTCAACTTGTGCTAGGATCGCTGCTCACTCTTCTCTCAATCTTGCTCTAGGGTGCATAATATGGCAATGCAATATTTTTTATATATGCAACCTACATAAACTCAAACTTTATAACCAAGATGATTAATCATGTGGGTCACAATAATACCTGATCGGAAGCATGTTGGATAGTGAGCCCCAACAGAAGATGGTCATTCATACGACGATAACGGCAGTAGTGTTGGTGGAGCAGTGACATAGGTGGTGGCAGAATTTGTTAAATTGTCAGAAAACCTTAATGTTGATCACATGCATTTTTATACACTAAGCAAAGAATCTGTTGGAAATCTACATTCATTCAGGTTATATGAAGAAAAAATGAATGTTATAGAAACCCAGAAAAATATGACAAACACATTAAGTACAAAATAAAGAATTATAATTCACAGTCAAGAGTAGAAAAAAATAATAATCACAAACACCCTCTACAATCGACATAAGCTGATAATCCTAAATAGTTTTCTTCAATACAAAAACTCACAAGTACTTCTCTCCTATATATCAAACCATCATATAAAAATAATAAAGAATCAAAACTTTAAGCAATGAAACACAATCTTTATAACAATCCTACTGATATGAAAGGGCCCATGTACCAAATAAGGTCTAGCTTGTACTTAGAGGGTGTTTGGGTTTGCTTATAATAAAAAAACTTACGTGTTTTTAAACAGCCTCAATCCAAGAGCTTATGTTTATTAGCTATTTTCCTGCCTAAAAAGGATATAATTATCTTATAAGAAGCTTACTCAAACTCCTTCAAAGTGCTGTATAGCTATCCCAATATACAAAAAACAATTACAGTATGTGCTTAAATCGATTAAAAAAAAAAAAACTATTCAAGGACCATAGCAATTACACAATCTAAATAACCGAGATACGATTGCGTTCAAGATATCCAAAAAATCCCTGCTTACCTTCGACATCTGTGTGCCGTAAGATTTTTATAATCATAAATTTAGACGGACAAAGCTTTATGAAGACATGGCACCAAAACTTATCCAATGGTTGTTTTTCCCTAGATTGAACCAATGCTACAACTTACGAATTATAACTAAATCTCAAAAAAATAAACTACAAAACATCACATACCGCAGCTCCAATTATTGTTTACGTAAACAATAATAAAGATGGAAGGCTTTAGTCATACGTAATTATGATATATAGGATCGGTCTAATTGTGTGTGAGATTAGGGTTTTGGGAAGAAGGGTAAAAAGAATACCTTTATTATATTCGAAGTAAAAATCGTCCTCTTCATCTTGTGTTACCGATTTGTAGACAGCAGTTATCTTTTGAATTTTTTATGTAGGTTTCTTTATGAGAGTTAATTTAGCTATCCTGATTTTGTTTTAAAGATTTACAATTTGCTCCAAAACTATCGATAAAGATCTTTCAAGTACTTGCGTATTTCTAGACTTTTTCAACATCACTTTTATAAAAACGAATTTTTATAAGTTTATGTCAAATTAGGAAATATTTAGGTACATAATTATTTTTCAAAATAAAATAAAAAAATCAAATTAATAAAATTATTACTCAATAAGGAATGAATTGATTTTTTTGAAATGAAAAATTCCCAATAAGGGTTTTGTTTTATTATATAAAAGATTCATCAAATCTAAAAACATATAACCGTTATTTAGTAGAGCAATAAAACCGAATATTAAAATATGAGCGATTTTAAGTTCATTTTCTGCTTTGTGTAATCAACTCTAAGTAACCATGACAATCTTTTCAAGAATGGGAAGGTTTTACTCGATTTATGTCTGTGTGACTGTAGACTCGGACTTCAAAGTTAGTCGGCCAAAAGGTTAGAAGATATATATATATCCACATGTCAAAGTTTGAGTTTAGGAAAAGAGATTAAAGTAGTACTTTTGAGTTGTTACATTATAAGTATATATTAAAAGCTCAAATCTTGTAATTTCAAGATACAACATGATAAATTACAAGATCTTGAACTACCACTACTGATTAGAGTGAGATACATTACGTTTTGGTAGAAACTTAAAAAAAAAAAAAAAGATTATATTACTATTTATTAATCGACAATCACCCCATTAAAAATTTTACTTAGAAAAAAAAAAAAAAAAAAAAGGATTATATTCTTTATTTATTAACGCACAATCACCCTATTAAAAATTCGCCCAAAAAAAAAAAAAAAAAGGATTATATCTCTATTATTAATCGTGACAATCACCGCTTAAAAATTCGGCCGCATGACCATGAGACCAAATCTTAGTCTCGTTCAAATAAATTTTTGTATTGCTGAGCGGTGGGATGATCGAATTTATTTCATGGGACATAAAAATGCCAAAAAGTATAGTACAAGTAAAAAGTAGTGCCAAGTATTAAATAATTTCGGTGAATTTACTCTTGTTTAACTAACTTTCACTCAACTATCTTCACCACCATATAATCTCACAAAAGTAAGACGAACAATATGAAAACAAAAATGATACTAGTACTTCTTTTTTGCTTTTTCATGGTGATTGTGGTTTGACTTTTGAGAGATATTTCAAGTCGACCAATCTATAAGACTTAAACCTACCGCCACACAGACTCATGGCCACTTCAAACATCTCACGTTTTAGTGATGATGATAGTCAATAAAGTTTTAACGTACTACCACCGAGTAGTAAACAAAACTTATGTTGTTGCGTACATGATCTTACGTTTAGAATCTTGCTGGTGATATGTGCGGGGTCTTATAACTTTATCTTGATCAAATCAATCGAAAAATGGTCCCCTCGTCGCATTTATATGACTACCTTTATTCTATCGCAGCATCGAATGATAAAAAGCAAGAAAAATATAAATACGGAATGACAAGTTACTTCAGTACCGAAGCTCCATTTATATCGATGTTAATGACTGAGCTGTGAAAAGATAACCTAAAACACTTATAATCACTGATTAAAGTCACTCTAGGTCATGTTTAAAGTCATTTAAGGTCCACAAATGTGACTAGTCATACTTATTTCTTAATGACATTGGTCCGCTAGTACTAGTTTTTGACCCATTGCTTTCATTAGCTTCTAATTTATCATGTGCAATTTAGTGTTTGGTTCAAGAGAGTATAGTAAGAACAAACACTTAATTTTTAGCATTTACCGATAGACTTAATGACCAACGAGGCTGCTAGGTTCCAAAGAAAGTAATAACTGCAGTATGGAAGAAAGTTGGCTGGGACCAACTCTGGAGAATAATTCCAGAAGTAATATCAAAGAATGAGAAAATCGCCATATCGCCTCTAATTCATGTAAGGGGATTTTGATTAGGCTTATACAACCGGCTTATGGCTTATTTGGTTTTAGGTTTATGTTTCATAAGCTTACTTTTTGTGGCTTGTGTTGAAACTTTTCGGCTTATACAAGTTTATATAAGTCAAAAAAGTGAGCTTATGCCAAAAAACCAAATAAGTAATAAGCCGGCTATACAAGCCTAAACAAACACCCCTAAAACTACGAAATTCACGTCTATACAACTCGTAATCTAAACTCATTTCTTTCCGTTTTCAACATATCCACAACGTCATTTTGGTTCGCCAATGACAAATACAAGTACACGATGATTCACTAAAAAGATAAAAGAGAGAACAAATCCCAAAAGACATGGATATTTAGACATGAATCCAAAGTATGTTTTGTCAAGTTGCAAAGAAGGGGTAGAGACAGGGATCCCATACCACCAGTCCCCACCACCATAAGCCACCCCACCTCCACCACCACCACATGGTTGACATTATTAGAGAGAGAAGATGATGATAATGGTGGGGCTATGCACATGGTGAATAGAAAGAAAATGTTGAATGGTGGGTAGTGATTGATAGGCACATGTACAAATTCCCTCATTGGGTAAAATAAGAATCATAGTAAGATGATTGACATGCAATAAAGATGTGTCAGGTTTTCAGATATGGTGGTCATGTTTTTTACTACCTCTTTCTTTTTTGTCAATGGTTAATTTGCTATACAACCCAAAATATTACAGAGTTGTCAATTTGAGAACCATTGGTTAAACATGGTTTTAGTTGGGCAAATCTCTAATAAGGGATGAGTCTAGTTGGCCTCCTAAATATAATCGAAAGATTTGATAGAAAGTCTGATTATCATATATCTTATAAAAGAGCACGCCTCTTCATGCCCATTTGTCAAAAGCGATTCTTTTAACATTAATTCTAACTTTCATGAGTTAGCAAACAGTCCCCGAGGTTCAGTGGTGACTGCGAAATAAGTCCCAGATCATTAATTCTTATCTATAGAATCTGGCAAAAATAGTCCCATGTGTAAGCGGCGTTCTGAGGTAAGTCCCGTAGATTAAATGTTAAGTTTCACAAGTTGGTAAAAAAGCGGTCGCGAGGTTCAGTGGTACTGAAAATAAGTCACTGCGTCATTAATTCTTATCTATATGATCTCAAGCAAAATAGTCACTGGTGTAAGCTGACGTTGCGAGGTAAGTCTGTAGAATTAATTCTAACTATAAACACCCAGCAAAATTAGTCCCAGGTTTAAGTGTCACTACAGTAAGTCATTTGAATCCAATCCATTGCGTCGCGGGTTTCCACACTCGTTATAAAATAATTACCTAACGGGTCTAGCCTGGGTAAAAATAAATACTTTTTTTTTTCACTTTTTTCATCTTTTACTCCAAAAAATAATAAAATAATAAAAATAAAATAAAATAAAATTGTCGACCGGACCAAAACCCATCTAGACCCGACTCAACCCCATCTAAACAGACTCATCTTAGACTCGGACCCGTATAGACCCAAACCCACCTAGACCCGTGACCCAAACCCAACCCGCCTATTTTGCCACCTTTAGCTTATTTGTTGCTTTTTAGCATACTCAAATTCTGTAGAGGGGTAATACACATGGAGCAAAATGATTACAATTTTAGCATAGATCTCTTAAATGTACATAATCATCTCCTCTTTACGCTTTTCGCAATGCTGATTTCAGTATAGGGCGAAAATTCTATTGTTTTGCAATGCTCATAATACAAAACCTATTCTATATATATAAAAAAAAAAGTGCAATTTATAAATTAATATTCTTCAATAAAAGTACCTAACATGATAAGATCTAATACTTTCTTCCTAAGTCATTCCATGGATGAAAAAATTTGGGCCCAAGGTTTTGTCTGATAAACAATTTGACCTAAATTAAAGAGTATCTGACAACCGAAAATATTTTTGATGAAAAACAAACTATAGTTATACTATGTGCTACAATTTCCAAAAGGAGTATACACTACAACCTCACTTTAACATTATTCAAATAAGAAATGATTGGGAAAGGACTAAACTTATGTCTAAGCATGTGCTTAAATCTAACAAAATGGGCTCACCATCTCACAACTTAATGTATTAATTGTAATGAAAAACCCCACTTTCATTTTTGAACATTCTATTAGGTGTTTTAGTATGCAACATTTTCTGCGTAAACATGGGTTCAATGATAATTCAAATTAGACACAGTGGTCACATTGATGATGTTGAGATGATTGGGTCAGGATAATGCCTAAAAACTGAAGAGTCTCAAATAAAACTTCATTAAACCTAACAAAATGCAACCCAAATGCATGTTCGTGTTCAATCTGGCATAAATCATTTTTAAAAAACAAACCAGATGCCGAAAAATCCAGATTACACAAATCAAGCACACAGAGAACACTAGGACTAGAGTGACTCACCATTTGCAATCTTGTACACTGAGTCAACACAACGGGGGTGAACCTAAATATACATGTGGATGTTGATGCTAAGTTGTAACTCGTGGTTGCAACGTCTTGCAGTTTAATCAAAGATCTCTTGAGCTTCAATGATGCTATGCTGGCTGAAAAGATGACAAATTGTGTGAAAATTCCATAAATGAATATTTTTTATATGAGAATATAGGTAAATAGGTTTAGGCTTACTGATCATCTTTTGCAACCCGATAATATTTTTCTGCATGCTGGCGTTGACCGATAAGTTGAGCAAATCTCTCATCGTGAGTGATTACTATCAGTTGAAAGTTCTCCTGTCCTTTCCTATCCTCCATTATCCTGGCAAACCGAAAAAAGTCAGCCAAATGCAATTCATACATAATAGATTTCACACGAATGTAAGACGTGAAAGAACCGTACCTTAAGAGAGCCGCAGCAAGGCTTTCAGCATTTGGAACATCTAGGTTGGTGGTTGGTTCATCAAGTGCAAGTATTCCACAGTTGAGACAAAAGGTTTCGGCTAATGCCAATCGTATGATAAGTGAAGCAAGCACCTGACAGCCCATTCCAAATGACAATCCAACATTTTAGTTCACAATTTTCATCGTTTACTTAAAACTTGTAAATTACAGAAATTGTAAAAAGGGATTATCCAATCTATACTGATAGAAATGTCACTGACCTTTTGACCTGCACTGCACCTTCCTCGCATTTCCAGCTCCGCATCACCCGTTTGCATAACGACCTAAAGTTACAATCAGCCATAATTAACTATAATCGTATCTAACTTCAAAAAGGTCACCAAATTAATGATTTGCCTACCTTGTAGCTGTAAGACCGTGTAGCACCACCTTCGGCATCTGAATGAATACTAATGTAATCTATATCCTGCCCTCGGTACGTTTGCTGCCATAATTCTCGTATAATTTTATTTATTTCTTCCATTTTCATCGAGTGGAAGCGCATGAGTGCCCTAATATGAAGGCATAACATTAAGGAAGAACCTTTTGCAGTTAACAGTAATCATCATATACATGGTACATCATAAACCCGTACTTCGGAGTATCAAATGATGCACAAGTTGAAGTACTTTCCTTTCACATGTCTAGGAGACAAATAACGCTCCCACTAGAAGCAACAATTTTGGGTTGCTTATTATCTTAAACAGGTAAAAACGAAAGTTTTCTAATAAAGAGAAACTGGTCAAACACGTGGTCGAGTCAACCCAACTAGCTTGTTTAGATATCCACTAGAATAGAAATGACCCTTTTAAACTGAGCCAGTTGTGACCAGTTACTTAACCCACCAGACCCGCACAAACTGCAACCCCTGCACTCCGACACAACAAGGAGTATGAAAGCGAATAAAAAACTCACTTGTCAAGTGCAGTGTAATATTTATTCAGATCCTTGTTAGCCATCTCAGTCGTCTGTAGAAAGAAGGATCACGTTAAAAGCAGGGTAAGAAGTATGAAAAGAATTTCATACATACAACTTAAATCCCAATAGGTATTACCTTTAACTTGAGTAGTTGGTCGAAATACCGTTTGTCGATGTCCTTGTATTCAGGATTTTTAAGATCAACTTTATTCTTGGATATAGCTTTTTGGTATACAGCCACAGTGCCATAGTACTTGTTTAGCTGTAAAATAAAGCAATATGTTTCTTTATTTACACATTCAGATAATCAAACATATGATCATCGTGGCACTAATGAGATGTTAGATACAGTAGATGTTAAATGTACCACCTGTAAGTGGCAATTTCAATCAATTTACTTATAAATGGGTTGAGCTGGATTATGTTTTATGTCTAACAAGTCAAAAGGGTAAAATTGAAAATAACTTGATATGAGACAGCTCGAATGGGTTGAAAATTACCCAAAGTAAAGTTTTTATGCATAAAAGTATAAAACCCTCCTAACTCATTTTGTCACAAATATGATACACTAGTTATTTATAGAACATTTATAATTCGGTGTTTCGGGTCAACCCAGCCTGACCCTCCCATTTCAACCCATTACCCAACATGCTTGACTCGCAGAGTATGCCCCTTCACTCATACCTCAGAAAGAAGTCTCTCTCTTTCTTTACTAAGTTTCCCGTGGTCAGCTTCATTGGCAGAAACGCCACCCATCGCCAACATTCTTTCTTCTAGGGATTCAATCACAAGAGTGCACTCATTTACTTTTGCTTTTGTCTCCCGATACTGTAAATTATCCTCAATATCGCGTTTTAATTTATCTTGATCACGGACCAAATCTGCAGTTTTACTCACTTCAGCTGAGAGTTGCTGTTCCTTTAGCTTGTAACTCTGAAGCTGAGATTTTTCTAAAGACTGTTTTTCTTCCAGCTCTTTTAGTTGCTCTGGGTAATTCTCTTTTTCATACCTGGTAGGAAGAAAAGGATCAGTGGAAGTCAGCAGAGACGATAATAGGACATGACAATTTAACCCTCAAAAGTTGAGATCCAGAACTCGCCTTTCAATCTTAGAGATGAATAGATCCAGTATCTCAACACCCTGTTTAAACTGTTGTATCAGTTCAGCTTCTTTCTTGTGTTCGTTCTCGAATTTAGTTTTCATTTTGTCATGAGCACTTTTATGCTTCTCGGCCTGTTTAGATAAAGGGCCAACAGCCTCTTCTAATTGCTGAAAAAATAACCAAGAAAAGATGATGATAAACAGACTCTTACTGATAAAAGTAAAGCTTTGATCAACAACTATTATACATTCAGGCAATTTCGACACATTTGATAACAATTTATAAAACGGATAGCTAAAAATAAGCACAGGGGAAAATTCGCCAAATGCATACTGTCTACAAACTCCTACATTGTGTTATTCTCAGTCTTAGTTGTATCGTAACAATATTAGTTTTGTAATCATAAATAACGCATTAATCATTCATAAATGATGGACAAAGTGTTACCTTGATCTCGATTTCAAGTTTATTCTTCTCCTCATCCAATTGATCTAGCTCAGCTTCAACATTCTTAAGATTATCGATAGCATTCTGCACTCTAATCTTTTGGTCCCGTTCAAAACCCCATTTTGCAGTAATCTTTTGCAAATCAAGTTCCACTTCCCTTCTTTCCTCTCTTAATTTTTTTAACTCGCTTTCTAAGTTTTCCCTGTATTAAAACAGTTACAGACCATAAGAGCAAAAGCATGAGAAATTAAAACTATAAATACAAAATTCATGAAGAGATTCAGTATAGATTCATACCTTGCATCTTGTGCAGTATTAAGTTCACACTGCATTTCTTCCATAGACTTGACACCTGCCCCACCGAAACCAAATTTATACTCCAAATCATCAACTACTTGCTGCAGCATTTGTATTTCACCATAAAGTCGATCACATGTCTCTACAGCTTGCATCAAGGATTCAACTGACTCCTTCTCAGAACTTATTTGAGCTAAAACACCCAGCACCTGCATAATTACTTATTTTGATGACCAATCATGAAAAATAGGGAATAAACAATAGACAACAGACATTTATGTATATAAACAAATTTCAGATTCAAGTACTTAGTTCAAAATGAATGAACATAATTTTGTGTTTATGATATTTTGTTATCAAAGTAGTGTCTCGCCTTATCATTAAAAATTTAACAACTTTTATAGATAAGAGCTGAAAGGACAAAATTACATCATCAAGGGCTTGAGTTTTTTGTTCCAACTCTGCCTTCAACTCAATCAAATTCTTCTCAGCGTGGGGAATTGATTCTTTGCAAATTTTGTTGTATTCTTCGTACATTAAATGAAGTTTCTCCAACTGTTGGAAGTGGGATTCTGCTTCTGAAGATTCCACTGCCAACGATTTCATACGCTCAGCAGAACTAGCAGCTTTGACTCTTTGCTGAAAGCAATATCCCAAAATATGAGCAATCTGATTAAGGACAACATAAATGATACCTTAATTTAACAAATTTGGCACTAAGATATAAATTCGACCTTTTTAACAAAGTCATCTTCTTCTTCAGCAGAGAAAGGACGCTCACAGCAAGGACATATATGATGTGCACGAGCAACTCTTTCAAAAGGATCAAACATTTGTCGCATACCATCAGCAATGTTGTACTTGCTGTCTCCAATGTTACAAGTAGATTCAATTAGCACCATCTTAGGTATGGGTGAAAGGTATTATAGTACTTGAAGGTGACAATTTAAACCAATTTACTTGCAATGGATTAGGTTCAGGTTCTATTTTATCTCTAACGGGTTAAGTATTTTCAACCTTCTAAGCTGAGTAATTGAAATAAACTAATAGTACTGCGTATAGTTCTTGTAACTGTATGCAAAACATCAATAATCCATGTAGTATTCTAAAAAATGGACAATCAATCAATCCGACCAGACCCATTTTGACTTGTTACCCACCCATGTATCACATAACATTAGTTAGGGTGAAATAAGAGAACCTTTTGTGGACATCCCTTTTTTCTTTAGCCATGTCCAGGAATTTGATATAAAAATCAACATTGGCAGACTGCCGATCCATGTTTTGAAGCTTTGACTCAATCACTCTCTTCCTAGCTGCAATATAAACGGAAAAAAGATTACTAACTTGACGAAAAAAGTATCACAAATACCAGAACAAGAAATAATCAGCAACACCAGGTTTCTATTAACATATAAAGGTAAATTAATTGGTTGTTTCAAAATATCTATGTGTGGTCCAACAAAACAGAGTTCTAAAAGCAAAATAAGTGATCACGGTATCATTTTCCTTCAATATAAATTTCCTAAAGGTGTAACAAAGCTTACAGTCTTTATCCTTGTTAAGTTTGGCCAAGTTATTTTTGACTTCTTGTATTTTTAGTTGCATTGCATTGACATCTTTGTCAGCTTCACGGGACTTTGAGTTCAAATCGTCATACTCCATTGTAAGCGCCCTGCACTAAAAGACAATCATTAGGACACAATCTGAGCACACAAGAATAGGACATATCCAAACAACTAATCAATAAAAGGGTAATAACATATGCCCTTGGTTACATATGGTAATAACATCACTATTTAATTTATGATCTAAGTATTGTTTAATCCTAAGACTTTTGACATTTTCTCAGTTCGACCCTCAAACTTTCTTTGCAATGATTTCATCCAAAGAAAAAATATACATATTTCGAAGATAGAGCGCCAAATCACCTGATCACTACTATGCTAGTTCAATATGATAGTGATTAGAGAATTGAACATGTGTAAAGACATAACCTTAGAGCTTGAGAGACTTCTTTCTTCAAATCTTTGTCCAGAGGCAGCCTCCCTTTCAAGACTCCTCGAATTTTGTTCTTGTGTTCATCTAATCTAAAATGCAAAAGAAACAAAAAAAGTCAATGTACACGATTAGCAACTGGAAGAAGTACGTATTAATAAAGTATAGAGGTCAACTTGCATTTTTTTGTGTTTTATCTTGAGGCTTTCCAGCTCCTCTTTCTTCAAAGATAGTTTATATCTCTCCTTGGCATCTTCAGCCATCTGGTCTTTCTCGCGACTAAGAGACCTGATTTTCCTAGCAAGAATCTCAACCTCTGTTGACTTTTCGTCTATTATAGGATCATATCCTCCTTCACGAAGCTGCTTACTCAATCTTTCAACCTCCATAGCCTAGAAAATCCAAATAGATTAGATTCCCATCAAGCCGGTAGATGTAGCAAAATGGGCAACTCGAGTGATAGGGTAACATGTCAAAAAGGGTGGGGCAGAGAGAGTTACTTTGCAACCATTTTTCTATCTTTCATAAATAAGTGATGTGTTAGCTTATCATTAATAAAACCACAATTAAAAAATAATAATAAATCTTTGGATAAAAATGACTCAGGATGTTGTAGGCATTTGAGCAGTCTTTGGACGACTTTCACACTATCTGACCAATTCGCCTTTTAGCTGAACTTCAAATTTTACCCATTTTGACCTGTTAGCAAACTGCAACCTCATATTGAGATTTGCCACTAAAGCCAACAGAAACGACCAAGTGGGTTCTTTGCACATCTGTTCTATACTTTTGAAGCAAGCAAGAAAACAGACCACCTGATTTTAAGCTAACAATAATGTCAGACCCACATTATGACACGAGGACAATTACCAGATGCTTTTCTTTCTGATCAATCTGATGCACGTTGACATTAACAATTCCACTCTCCAAAGAATCACGCTGAATTTCTTTTTCTCCCTTCCGTGTCATTATACCATCCTGCATTAAACTACAAATCAGTGCAATCTGATGTAAGTGGAAAAAACAGCACCTATGGAATTCATCTCGCGACACTAACCTTTATCTCTGATTTAGCTTGCTTTTCAGCCTTAACTTGTGTACACTTTTTATTTGAATCATTGTAGAGATCCCATGCCACCTTAAGCTCTTCATCCCTAGCTTTCTGAAAAGAAATTGATTTCAGTCTATATTAATAACATAAAGGCAGTTAAATGTACAAAGGGACCTTGGCTTCTGAGATATTTTAGTTTCTGCATCCTAATGTAGCATAAAACAAGCATGTGGCAAGAATCCCCTCAAATAGCCACTGTTCTACTTATCTACTCAAAAGTAGGTATAATAAATAAAGAAATACAATCAAACCACCTTTTTCTCTTCTAGGTCATAATTAAGATCTTCCAATCTTGACTTTATACGGCTGATATAATTTGAAGCAACGTCATTGCTAAAAGGAGCTTTAGAAAGAGACCCCAAGTTGAAATCCTCGTAAAGCTTTTCAATTTTATCGTCTCTCTCCTTCTTCAAGGACATATGACTCTGATGCCAAAAGAGTTCTATTAGTAACATTGGCGAAAGATAATAAAGAAGATCAATATCAATGTAGGATAAGAATATACCTCAGCTTCAGTTTGAAGCTTGATGACTTTCTTAGTGTAATCATCAATTCGTTTCTGAGAGACAGAACCTTTTGTCTCTATGTCCTTAATTTCCCTGGTTAACTTCTGGACTTTATCTTCCAGCGATGCTATCGTTTTATCGAACTTGTCCTTCCATTCCCTTAAATCTTCATCAGAATCTATTGAATATAATAAAAAAAATATATACATAAAGAGAGAAAATATACTCAAAAAAGACTCTTTTCAAAAGAGAGCTAGGGACTGCTGATAAAAAATGAAGAGAGGTGACTATTGGCAGATCGGGTCAAACTGAACTAACACAATTTTAAAAAAATATGGATAATCAATGCATCAAATAACATTATAAAAAAACTACACTGTTCAAATCATAATTTGATATTTCTGATGCAAAGATGAGCAGGTTTAAAGCATTCACTGTGTCCCCGAGTTTTGATAGAAATGTAATGAAGAGGAGAAAAGAATAGAAAACAATATTATTTTTCAAGTTCTCGAGTTGGCCAGAAAATGACGTGTGTATTTCCATGTTAGAGAAAACGAGAGAAAATTGACCAGTTTACGATTATACCCTTGATTCGTATGTCGGGATACATTGAAAATTGAGGCATTTTTGTAATTCAAAAATATATCAAATATTTGTAATCCCATTCCCTCCAAATCATCCAATGTTTAGAAACAACATTTAAGAAAGAGAAGTAACCAAATTTAATAAACGTTCGTTTGTTTTCTCTCCTTACAAAAACTCATGACCACGAATTTGTTTATTTTCCTTTCACTTCTTTCTGCTTCCTTTCCTTTCCTTTCCTTTCCCTTTAAAGCAAAACCCATATATGCGGTGTCTGGGCGACTATCAACCACATTATGGGTTTCCATATCAGATTAACTTCTTTTTTTTCTTTTTTCTTTTTTTGTTTGACGAGTTTGAGCTATTTTAAAAAAAAAAAAAAAAAAAAAAGCTGTGTAACTTTCTAGGCATATAGGTCAAAATTACCACCTCTAATTGGCACATTAACCAGAGTAAGTACATAAGTTACAAACCATCAATTTCTTCAGGCAGTTCTTTAGACCGCTTCTCTTGCTCCTGAAACAAAATGCTTCTTTCAGCAGTCTTTTTGGAAACCTCGTCTTGAAGCTTCCGCAGTTCCTTTATTGTAGCTTCATTTTGACGAAGCTTGGTATCCACATCTTTCACATTTTGTTCTAAGCCATGTATTTTAGTACCTAATATTTCAGATTCTTCTTGATCCTGAGTGATACTTTGTCGAAGCTATAAGAAAATAATCTAAGATTAATGCGAATCAACTCAGAAGAAAACTGAGATTTCAGGGGGAAATCTATAAAAAAAAGTATGTTTGAGAGAACAACTATGACGTCGATAATAGGTTTCCAGTATTTATATGATTTAAGGGGAAATCTATAAAAAAAAGAGAACTGAAAGACTTCATTTTTCAATCAGCCATAACTGACGCTCCTAATAGACCTCATATCCAACATGTAGTTTCTTAAAAAGTTTTATCAAACTACTAGTGACTCTCGGTGCAACTGGCTTATTTCAATCAAACAATAACTAATGCACCTGTAAGGTTTTCGTGAATTTATTTATATAGCCTATCTACTGTTTTTTGGCACTTACTTGAATATCATAAATAGCAATACAACATCAAGATAGATGGTAGTCGTATACTCAGAATATGGAAAGCATAAGAAAAAACCTTGTATGCAGCATCTTTCAAGAGTTGAAGCTTCTCCAAATCTTTTTGAGAAAGTTTAATCTCCTGAGCCTGATCCTTGTGAAGCTTTTTGATAACCTCTAAGGCCTTCGTGTACCTTTATAAGGAAATTTCAAAGAAAATCATTTAGTGACGAAGAAAAGAATCAAACTCTAAAATAGTCCACTAATATGGAAGCATAAAAAGGAGATTGTGGAAGTTATATCTGATCGACTAGAAACGTATAAACAAGCTATTACAGACTTCAACTTATTACTAAAACAAATCCTCTAGTCTAGACCCACAGCTAGATAAAAAGATTGAAGAATTGGTATAGCAGAGTGAAACCTCCATAATAAACCTTTTGAACACATCAACTAGTGGAAATAAAACATCTATTAACTTATCAATATTCTTAGTAAATAACAGGTTTACATGTGTGTTTTCCAGATACTATTCACAATTTCATCATTGAGTTTTATTAGAAGTATTATAATTTGCTTTAATAATAAGACTGCTTGTTGTACAAGAGAAACCACTGCCATTTTAACTGGTGTATGGTCAAGAGAACACTTTATACTAACAAGGAAGCCAGGTTGGAAACACGGATTTCAGGGGAGTACCTTGTAGCTGAGAAAATGTCATCAAATTTCTTTTTCAAAGTTGAAGAGTCTTGCAGAGGCCAATTAGCCTCATCTTGGTGCACGAATATAACATTTTCAAGAATAGCTTTAGAGACACCCATAAGAGCCGGGATTTCACGGTCCATGTCAGCACAGCGATAGCTAAGGCAAACTTTCTGCATTTACAGAATAACAGAAGGTTATGTTGAGCATATAGCTATTAGCATACACATACCAGATCTAGTCAAATTTACTATTTTTAAAGAGCTGAAATACCCTTTTTTCTGAAAATGTTAACAATAGCATACGAAGCGGCTGGGTATAGATACAAATGCTTAGCTATGAAAATAGTGTATAAACATCATTATATCACCAGCTATACCATCAACAATACTGCCTCGAACTACATTGATTACCCCAAGAATGTATTATTCATATGTAAAATTGAAATCAATTATGAATATGGACACTCTGAGCAAAATTCGCTCTAAAAGAACTTTTAAACATCGTGGTGTTATAAACTATATGCTATTAAAGTTTTTAAGAAGCGGAGAAATTTGTACAGGCGAAGTCTGTATTAACCCTGACACAAAGATTTTTGCCTTCCTAAGCAATTCTTTTATTAAAAAAATAACATCCGATGCAGCAGAAAGTACGCCAACCCTTTAAAAAATATACCGGAAGGCCTAAGTAATTCCACTATAATCATCACTAGTCCGTAATACTAAGATCAGTAATATTAAAAAGTAGATTAAAGAACGCAGAACCCTACATCATAGACAAATAAAATCCAATAAAAATCTCAAGACAGCTACAAATATGCAAAGCTAATAATTCCAGATGTTAAAGAACCATTTTAAGTACCTCGCCAGTGTGAGGATTTATAGTCTGCAAGACACTCTCAATCGCCTTATACTCCATCTTCGAAGCCTTCTGAGTCAACTGAAACGATCTTATACACACCACATCTTTACCTGCCGCTGTCTTGAAACGCAGCTTAATCTGAGCCTTTGTTTCAGTTTCCCCCGCAACCTACACCCAACCATTCATAATCATATCACAACCATTCCAAACCTACATAACTAAATACACATTGACACATCCTGAAACCTTTTACACTTCCTCAAGGAACACAAAGTTTTCAGATCAACAGTTTTATATGATTGCAAATACTCTTGTAGTCACTGGCTGTGATCGGTCATTCACTCTATCAATTTGAACTACATGCAACGCTAGCAAACTCACTAACGGGTCTAACCAATATAATGTTGATGTGTCAGTCGCGATAACTACCTCATAAACCATCACAATCAAAACTAAATAAAATTACCAACAATATCATAGTCACTAACCGACATAAAAAACTAACTGACATAATGCTGATACGTCAGTCACTATTCTGTAATTCGTCTAACAAAACTAGCCAGCAATAAAACATGTATGTGTACATGTAACGCTAGCAAAGAAGCCAACTAACGTAACAAACTAACCAATACAATGCTGACGTGTTAGTCAAGGTCACTAATTCATAACCATCACAAAGCAAAGTCCCTGTGATCTATCTACGTCACCTACATGTAACAATATCATTTTCACTTTATCGATATAACAATGAGAAAATCGACATAAACTATGTAATATGATGCTGATATGTCGCAGTCTACATCTTACTCACTACAAGTAGTCACTAACTGACATAACAGACTACAAACAAACAATCTAACATAACGTTGACGTGTCACAATCACTATCCTATGGGTATGTCTATCAAAACTTGCCGTAGCTATTTGTTTTATAAAAATCGTTTGGGAGCTTATAGAATGTAGAATAGCGTAAAAGCTAAACGCTCCTTTTACAGGCTCTAAACAAACTAGCTAATGGCTATGTTTGGCAAAGTAGTTGTATGTGTAACTATAAAGTGTAAAATGACATCTAGACGCTTAACAGCTCTTTTATAAAAGCGATTGGTAACATACAGGGGCGGAGGCATTTACAACTTATAGGGGGGCAGTGCCCTCTATGGTGAGCCCAATAAGCATAGATATGTAGTGTAAATTTTTATTATTAGTGGTCATTTTTCAATGTTGCCCTCAACCCAAGATCAAAATTGCCCTCAACGGATTCCAAGCCCAACACAATTTATTTGCTCAAGTAGATAAAAATGGTGAGAAGATGCTAATTGAATCGATGGGTTTATGGTTTTTTAGTTCTGTTTTAGCTATGGTGAGAGAATAATATGAGGAAGATGATACAATTTTATTATTTAAGTGAGATAGATAACACTTCACTTTTATAATTTTCAATTATATAGTATAGAAATATATGATAGTTATACTACTACTGTTACTACCTACTACATACAACTTCTGCAATCTACCGCCCGTATTTTTATTTACTAACCCATGTTTGTATTTATTAACAATGGAAACTTTGTTGACCCCACTATAATACTCTAGTTTGCAAGCTACGGAGTATAAACGTTAGGTTATCACATTAAAATTTTTGTTTGTTTCTTTGTTTGGTTTTTGATATAATGATCACATAACTGTCAATGAAACAAATTAAAAACACTAAGCGCTCTAACATGGCTTGACACATTACGAGTTATGCTAAAAATGACATGTCTCAACATGTTACTTCACGAATCAAAAATTAAGCTCTAAACACTTAGCTAGAGAGATTCAATGTCTTTAACCCGACCCGAATCATTATGGGGTCAGCTAAAAAAACATATCTCAACATATATATTACTTGACACACCGTATTTCTTTCGCCCCCTATACTTGTATTTCTTGGCTCCGCCACTGGTAACATAGATGTAGCATTTGTAATATAACTCCTATTCGAAACGCTAATAACAAAAGCGTCGGTGTTTAGCTTTTACATCGTCTTACACTTTATAATTATAACTACATATGTGTTACCACAAGCTTTTATAAAACAAACGGTTAGTTTATACATAATGCTCACGTAGCACAATCACTATATGTTTAGCTGTCTGATTTATAAAAGCGTTTGGTGATATAGTTGTAGCTATAATAATTGTAAATAAAGTGTTAAAATGACGCAATGCTGACGTGTCACACAATCACTATTTTATGGCTACGTTTGACAATCGAGCAGTTTTATAAAAGCGTTGGGTAGCACATAATATATAACTGTAATTATAGAGTGTAAAATGACTTAAAAGCTAAACACGTCTTTTATAATCTCTAACAAACTAGCTAACATAATGTTGATGTTTCACAATCACTATTAGTTGTATGTTTTATAAAAGCGTTTGGTAATACAGTTTTAGCCATAATTATAACTAAACCGTTCAAATCACGCAAACGCTAAACGCTCCATTTATAAACTCTAAACAAACTACCTAACATAATGTCGATGCGTCACACATATACACATTCAAAATTTTAATCAACATAACTGTAATTATAAAGCGTAAAATGACGAAAATCTAAGCACGTCTTTTATAAACTCTAAACAAACTAATTGACTAACAAACTAGCTAACATAATGCTGACGTGGCACAATCACTATTAGTTGTATGTTTTATAAAAGCGTTTGGTAATTCAGTTGTAGCCATAACTATAACGAAACCGTTCAAATCACGCAAACGCTAAACGCTTCATTTATAAACTCAAAAAAAAACTACCTAACATAATGTCGATGCGTCACACATATACACATTCAAAATTTTAATCAACATAACTATAATTATAAAGCGTAAAATGACGCAAAAGCTAATCACGTAATTTATAAACTCTAACAAACTAGCTAACATAATGCTGACGTGTCACAATCACTATTTTTTGGCTACGTTTGGCAAAACGAGCAGTTTTATAAAAGCGTTTGGTAATTCAGTTGTAGCCATTACTATAACTAAACCGTTCAAATCACGCAAACGCTAAACACTTCGTTTATAAACTCTATACATTCAATTTTAATCAACATAACTGCAATTATAAAGCGTAAAGCGACGTAGAACCTAAACGAACTAACGCTGACGTGTCACACATATATAAAATACACCTTACGATCATGAATAAAGGCGTTTGGTAACATAACTGTATCTGTAAACTATAAAGCTAAAGACGTCTTTTATAACCTCTAACAAACTAATGCTGACGTGTCACACATATATAAAGTATACCTTAGGATCATGAATGAAGCTTTGACCAGACCGCGCATTCGGCGGCAATTCGCCGGTACACGAGAGCTTCAAACACTCGATAATCGTCTACAAAACAAAATACACACAATTAGTTAGTTAATTAAACAAGCCCTAGGTTTTATTAAAAAAAAAAAAAAAAAAAAAAAAAAAAGTTTGTTGATGATGATGAATACAGTTTTTCCGGCACCGTTAGGACCGACGATGAGAGTCAACGGTCTGTAGAAAGTGATGACGTTACGATTCTCGGATCGAAGCTTCGGATGCCTTTGATTAGCATTTTGTCAACTGTACTCATTTTGGAATTGTGTAGTTTATAGCATGGGATGGTGGTTTGACGGTGGTTGTAGGGTTTTGAAGTGGTTCCGGTGAGTGTGAGGGTTTTTTTTTTTGGTTTATAAAAGTGGAATAAGCGGGTGTTTATTGGCGGTTTTATATAATTATAGTTTCACGGTTAGGTTCAGTTCGGTTCGGTTTGGTTCGGGTAAAAATGAGATCACTCGGGGCTAAAAATCTTATGAAGTTGAGACTAGGGGTGTTCATCGGTTCTGTTATCGGTTTTTTCGGTTTGTTCTGTTAATTTTTTTTCTGGATATAACCGAGAACTGAACCGAACCGAATTCAAATTTAACTAAACCGAACCAAAACCAAAACCGAACCCCAATAACCGAATTACCTAAATTTAATAATTCATTCATTTATATATATATATATATTATACTGAGTTTTAATATATTTTTAATATAAATATATAAAAATATATATATATTTATTTAATTTCGGTTTTCGGTTTGGATTCTTAAACCATAACCGAATCGAAAACCGAACTTTTATTTCGGTTCGGTTCGGTTTTGGCAATTTCGGTTCGGTTACCTGTTCGGTTTCGGTTTATTCGGATATTACCCAACCCATGAACACCCCTAGTTGAGACCCATTTAGAGCCCAACAACCCATTATAGCAAGTTTGGTCCATGATGATGTTTAATTCGCATATACAAACCATGTGAGGCCCAAGTTCAAACTATTTACTCTATAAAAAGACTCATACTCATTTCCTTCGCCTTCATCTCTATTAAGCTGAACATGACAAACATATGTGTCCTTATGCTTTTTGCCTGCCTTGCTTTGGTCGGTTGTTATGTGGTGGCTTCGTGGATCATGGAGAGTATAAGCAAGGGTTTTGAAGTGTTCATTTCGAGGATCACGGAGATGATGGTTGATCCTTACTTTGTTGTGATAATGGTATTTCTAGGCTCCTCACGGCTTACGTGCGATAACTAAAGTATTTTTACTAGTATCCTCGTTATGATGTGGCTTTTAGGTCTTTCCTATGAAGATTAAATATACATATTAAATCAAATGTAATACACTTTTTTTTTATCAAAAGTGTTTGTTTATAAATAAACTATTGTGAATTATCTAATTGTTGGCATGCATACATTTCTCATATTTCGTAGTTACGAGTGTGAAACCTCACGACGCAATGGGATTCTTTAGAGACGTGAATTTGGGCCGATGAATGACCGGAAAATTTGTTTGTCTATTTATTTGGTTAGTCCTTGAAGGACCCACGTTAAAGACAATTCAAACCTTAGGGACTATTTTTCGTGGCTACAAAGGACTTAGTTTGTAAGGACACTTAAACCTAGGGACTATTTTTGCCAAATTGCTATAGATAGCAATTAATGCTACAAACTTTCTTTGGTTAGTCCTCAAGGACCCACTTTTGCAAATACAATTCAAACCTTAGGGACTATTTTCGTGGCTACAAAGGACTTACTTTGTAACGACACTTAAACCTTAGGGACTATTTTTGCCAAATTGCTATAGATAGCAATTAATTCTACAGGACTTACTTTGCAACGACACTTAAACCTTAGGGACTATTTTTGCCAAATTGCTATAGATAGCAATTAATGCAACAGGACTTACTTTGCAACGACACTTAAACCTTAGGGACTATTTTTGCCAAATTGCTATAGATAGCAATTAATGTTGCAAATTAAGTGTCTTGCTCTATAGTATATATAGTAATAACGAGTGTGGAAACCCGCGCGATGCAGCGGGATTGGCTTCAAAGGACTTACTTTGTAGCGACACTTAAACCTTAGGGACTATTTTTGCCAAGTTGCTATAGGTAGCAATTAATGCTAAAGGACTTACTTTGCAACGACACTTAAACCTCAGGGACTATTTTTGCCAAGTTGTGAAACTTTGCATTTAATGTTTGGACTTATTTTGCAGCGACACTTGATCCTCGAAATCATTTCGCAAGTTAGGAAACTTTGCAATAAATGCGTGCTTTTGCTACAGTAACCTCCCCGACAAATAGTATATAGTATAATACGAGTGTGGAAACCGCGCGATCAATGGATTGAACTAAAAGGACTTACTTTGTAGCGACACTTAAACCTCGGGATGTTTTGCCAAGTTGTGAAACTTTGCATTTAATGTTTAGACTTATTTTGGAACGACACTTAAACCTCGTGGACTGTTTTGCCAAGTTGTGAAACTTTGCATTTAATGTTTGACTTACTTTCGGTAGCCTCTTGAACCTCGCGCTATTCTCGCCAAGTCGGAAAGATTCGTTTAATCGTGTTTTGCAAAACAAAGGCTCCTGCCTTTTAGTATATATAGTAATTAGTTTGTTTGTGGGTTGGTTTGTTGTATGAATTTAGTAAGAAATTTACTACAAGCATGCAAGATGAGTTTATTTTGATAGTTTAAAAAGTCTTTAAAAAAAAATCAATGAAAATGGTTTTAGAAACAATTTGTTGTAGTAAAATCAATGAAATTAGTTGGCATGTTTGGGTAGTGAAAACAATTTCTAAGTTGATTTTTCCGGCTGTTGTTGTTGAGTTTATAATACGAGTCTTTGATTTTGTGACCATTTCGAAATAATTTCTCTAACAACGTATTACAAGAAATCAAATATGAAACTAACAGATTTCTCTTGTCACAAAACTAGGGTGACTCACTAGCATAACCCAAGTTCACCCTTGCAACTTTCCTCCTATGGTTAACTTAACCATGGTTAGTTTTTTATTTTAATTAAGGTTGTAAGTAGTTTAGGACTTTAGGGTTGCGTATGGGGTACTAAAAATTAAAACTTACCAATTTCCTTTGGTTCTATGTCAATTCAAAGGTCTAAAACTTTGCCATTATAACAAATTTATGTACTATTGAGAACCTAAAAAAATAGTGCTAGACCAAGTAGGTTATTTAACGTGGGATAGGTTATAAGTAATACCATCTTGTTTTTTGGTTTAATTTATTTTAATATTTTGTTTATATTATAAATCTGTAAAATAGAATATACGGAACAAAAAATATAAAGTTTAACAAGTCAAAAGTATTAAACTGACAAAAAACACGGAACAAAAAATGATAAAAAAAAACTATGTTATACCGTAAATAAGGGGCCAAAAGAAGGTGGAATGTATAAATCATTAACCATTTAATATATAAGTTTTAAATGGTGATGTTAGACACAAGTACACATACGACTTACGGTATAGTGGTAGGTTGTTTTGTAAGTTTTGTAAACAAATTCAGTTCCAGCCCTAACTATTGACATTCAAATTGTATCTCTTCAAGGTTTTTTTTTTTTTTTTTTTTTTCTTCTAAAATTTTATTATTATTATTTATTTATTAATTTATTATTATTATTTTTATCATTTACACCTTTGAACTATCTAAAGCGACCAAACGGCCATTGAAACTCTCAAAATGACCTGATAACCCCCTATAAATACTTATTGCCTCTACATTTACAAAACAATAATGTTATCAAGATCGCGATCGCGAGTAGGATTGTAGGATCGGTTACAATCTGATCCCATTGCTAACCCATCTTTTTGGACATTTTTTTGCTACATTTAGCAAAAACGCATGTAACCTTAAAGTAGGGTTGAGCATCGGTCCGAAAACGAACCAAACGACGAAAACTGAATCAACCCAAAACCGAAAACCACTAATATAAAGAACCAAAACCGAACCGAATACGATCGGTTCAGTTCGATTTTGTTTCGGTTTGGTCGGTTCAGTTCGGTTCATATTGTCTAGGTTAGTTTTTTGTCGGTTTTGTGTCGTAGAACCTGAACCGAACCGAAACTGAAAACCGTTAATATACAGAATCAAACTGAACCAATATGGTCATTTCGGTTCGGTTCGGTCTGGTGACTCGATTTTCCGGTTCAGATCATTTTCTCGGTTTTGTGCCATTTGAGTAATACAATGTGAGATCTTTTAATATTTGTAATTTTGTTTAAAAGTCTGAAACTTCAATTCGTTTTAGATCGTATGTGTATCATATACTAGCAAAGGTTGTAGTAGCGGTTGTATCGTTGCTTTTTGACGGTGGCTAAGGATTTTGATGACATCTCGCACTTTTATAGGGTGAGAAAATATTAGTAGATGGTGACATCTTATAACTATTTCTTATGGCGGAAGTAAAGACTTGCATACGAATACCATTGTTCTATGTTTAGTAGTGAAAATAGAGACATGCAAATTGCGAGTACATTTAAAGTGGCAAATTAAATTAGCATGTCACTTTTAAGTAATTGTTTATACCATTATTATATACATTTATTTTTCAAGAAACAAATACAAAAGTTATACCCACCCCCAAACAACAATCGCCCCCCCCCCATCACCCCCATTTTTGTTTATATAAAAAAAGTATAAACATGAAAGTACGAAACACAAAATATTAAATTTAATAAAAAAAACGCTTAAAACATATAAAAATACGAAATATAAACTGATAAAAAAATATGTTGTACTAGAAACCAATGTGACAAAAAGAATATTTTGACTTTCAACCCGTTCATGTCATATCAAAGGGGAGAATGGGAGGGGGTGGCGGCTATACCAAATCCCATTATAAAAAGATAAATGCTACACCTACAAAAAGAAATCTACAAAATTATTCACGAAATGAGGTGTCACTCCTTGATTGATGTATTTTTTCAAGAAAAAAACACGTTTGCTCCATGTGCTTTGCTTAGATTTCATGTTTAGTTCCTAAGTCGTTTTAATTACACCAGAGATACCTATTTTTGAAACTTTGCACTCATTTAGTCTCTATTTTGGATGGGCCGTTAGTTTATCCGTTAAGTGTTTTCATCGTTAGTCCCTCTCGTTAAGACTTTTTGTAACATTAGTCCTCATTTTTTAAAATAAATTAAAAACTCGTTTTTATTCGTTTTCGTCCATTTTTAGGTTTTCGTCCGTTTTTTGTTACATTTTCGTCCGTTTTTTGTTACGTTTCGTCTGTTTTTCAAGTTTTCGTAGATTTTTTACGTTTTCGTTCATTTTTTTACGTTTCCGTCCGTTTTTTACATTTTTGTCCGTTTTAATCGTTTTCATCTCTTTTTTACATTTTTGTCATTTTTTTAGATTTTCGTTCGTTTTTTTCCGTAACTTTTTCAACCTTTTTCACGTTTGCGTTTGTTTTTATACGTTTTTGTCTGTTTTTTGTCCCTTTTTATACGTGTTTGTCCGTTTTTAAACGTTTTCATTCGTTTTCTTTACGTTTTCGTCTATTTTTTTAGATGTTTTTCTTACACCTAAAAACGTAGGTTACAATGAAGTAGGTAAAAATCTAACTATAATAACAAAGAAACGTGTAAGGATATATATTTTTACAAAAAGTGTCACTAAATCTTAAAATATTAATATTTTGCTTACATTTTTATGAAGTGTCACTAAAATATTATATTTAATAAGATTTTTTTATGTCACTAAAACCACAATCAATAAAAATCAATTATCTTGTAGTGAAGTTTGTGGGAAAAAAAAAAGAAGTAAAAAAGTAAATTACTTGTACAACATAAAATGTTTGAGACTGAATCCACACCCCCTTCAACATAAATATGTAAATATGTATGTGCAAGTCATCATTCACATTTAATGCAAAACTCTCATGTACTCGTACATTGCGGGACGGTATCTTGCAAAAAAGTTTTTGGCAACAAAGGAATTACAAATTTTGTGTTTTTCTTTACAATAAGTTTATGAGTAATACAAATTTTTGGTTTAAGTAACTCTAATCAAGATCAAACTAATTTGTATAAGAACGGTAAAGTGTTCGTGTGATTTTGATTTAATATAGAAACGGTACGTAGTTGGTAATATTATTGAGCAAGAAGTAAAGATCGTTGATGATGGCTTATAGTCGTAAGTAAAAAGAAAATGTTGTGATTTCATTACATTTATAGATATAAATAATGTATTAAAACCCGGGCTGATCTGGTTTGTTTAACTGTTGAATCGAGAACCGGTTCAGAGACTGGGCCAAATGTGACCTGGTTTCTAAAGGTTAGTAGATTAATCTTTAAAAGAAAGTGGGAGATGCTAGTTTGTACATTCTTCTTTACTCATTCGTTAATTAATGTAATGTAACGTTTAGGATCACGTGTGTAGTTTCTTCAAGTTTATATTCCGCGCTAGCTTTCGAGGCTTGTTGGATGTTTTATCTAACAGAAACATATGCTCAAATTTCAATTTAAACTCAGTAGCTCAAACAAGATGGATTATAACATGGTTGTCAGATATACGTACCCTCGCCTACTTTTATAAATAAATGCGAGTGTTAATATTTCAACTTGGTAGATGTAATTTTTAATCTAAGATTTCATGATTTATGTGTATGTGGACAAGCATCGATGTCCCAGTTAATTTACCTTATGCAAGGAACAAATTGGTTTTTTTCTTTTTTTTTTTGAACATAGAAGGAATTACTTTTGGGCATTATGTGTGTACTTTGAGCCACAATATTCACGTGCTAGAATCTTCTGAACAAGAGTGATTAAAATTATGGCATTTACAAAGAACTTGAGATTTTTACTCATGCAATTCAGAGGTATGCACTAGTTGATGTGCATGAAAGTACGTACTTGCATTCAACTATTTAACAAAAAATGTGATAGTTGTACATTCATGGTACGTAGCTAGGTGCTCGATTACATGCTTAAATTACATGAACCGCTTTCGTTGGAGAGCCTATCTCTTACACGCGGTAGTGGATGAGAAGTGGGTCCATCCAGTTCAGTCGGCTTAAATTACATGAAACTGATCTTATACGACTTTCATAAAGGCTTAAATTGGAGTTGTTCATGCCCTAGGGTAGGCCGGTATGCGACAATCACTTTCTCAAGGAATAGTCTAAGGCGGTTAAAGCCATCTATCGAAGCAAGGCGTGTTTGAGAAAGGAGTTAATAGATGAAATGGTCTTTTAATGAATAGGACCCAAGTGAATGAAAGAGTCAATCCCATCCTGAAGGAGCTAATGAAAGCCTGAATTCAATATGAAAGTGGGCTCTTCTTCTTCGATTCAGACTCTGATAGTATTTACACCACAAGGATTCTGTCAAATCAACAAAATGTTTGAATTGGCGGAAACATCCATACCCCGGGTGCTTTTTGACACTAGCCATGTCTACCTTATAAGGAATAGCTCCGGCAACTCCCCTAACTCAGTGGGGCACCAACTGAAGTGAGCACGAGACGAGACTCGAACCCTTGACCTCAAGTGAGCCCATAGAGTTTTTAAAAATGTGTATCAACTAAGCTAAAGCCCTTAGTAAGGCTTCCATAAAATACCCACGGAATTTACCACGTATATTGACCCGTGGTCATTCACCCATGAATTGCCCACAAACAATTAATTAAAATTGCGACAACAGTTTCTCACAATTTTCACACAAATGTACCTATGAAAGTATCCACTTAGTATGCAATTTGTGGTTGAATTATTACCCCTAAAATATTTCTCACAAACTACCCTCAAACATGTCATGATGAGGTAAAATATGTGGGAAATGTCATGGGTATATTTATATTACTCACGAAATATGAAATCTCTTTCGGTGGTGGGTATTTTTTTGGGTAATCTATCGGTAAACATTTACGCACAGGTTTACACACCGTGTTTTTAGTGGGTGAGTTTTTATGCTTAGCTTTATGTGTGCAATTTTCGGGTAACTATATATCCACGGTTATATTGGTAGAGTATTTGCGCCGAAAGATAAACATACCGATGTTGCAACAACCAACTCTTCCTCAATTTAGTCGATGTTTGTGAGGAAGGAGAAAACGATAATAGATTTTAGGTGTCTTCTGAATGGACTACGGATGGTCGGGGTCGAATATGGATCTAGTGGTGTCGTATTCATATTCATCGTAAGTTTTGTCTCTCATCAGTCATAAGTCATATTCATATACATTTAGTTATAGTTCATCCATATAACGAGTAAAAAGATACCCATCTTAACATCAAGTTGGAAAAGTAATGACTTTAATTGAACTAAATCACACATTGTGACAAAAACAAGTATAATGCAACTCTAAAGTATAATATGTGACATGTTGTTTTTATTATTTCATGTTTATTTTTACTTCAAAAAACCTATTACAAATATTATGTTACGAATTATAAATTTCAAAACTATGATAAAATAAGATGTAAAGATTAATAAATTCAAAATTTAATTACAAGTACATAAATAACAAATCGTCATTTATATCCCTATCTACTAATAATTACAGATATACAATTAATATATCCAAATGCCATTAGCTATCTACCGTATTCATTTATATCCACTTTTAATGAACCGGATGATCATTGACCAACGATCATGGTGTCGATTGAGACATCTTTTAGCAGAATTATATGTAAAAAACCACATGGAATCGTTATTAAAATTATCCATTCCAAGTTCCAACTCTTGTTATAAAATTTATATATCCTACAAATTACAATTAATAAAGGTAGACTTGAAAGCATTCTTCGTGTTTTAACATTTTATATGTCGTTTTACTTTACATAATTACAAGTAAAACCTTTATAAAGTAATAGTGTTGGTGTCGAGATATTTTATTAATGTAACGAGATATTATTATATCGATAAATTAATAGTAACTTATTAATTTAAAGAGGTTTTACATATGAACTTTTAATTTCCAAGTCCAATATACAAGTTAAAATGTAAACTAGTTAGAGATGAAAAATAAATTAACACTTTTTGTTGCAATACGAGAAGACAACTCTCCAACTCTTTAGTGCAATAGGGAGATTTAAAAATGAGTTAAATATAGATTTGATGTTCAACAAAAGAAGCAAGTAACTATCGATTCATTTTTACTAAAAATCATAGAATTTTGAATATATTGCATATATAAATATGAAATTTTTGTAATTATTAATTTATAGTTTCGTTGGGACCAATATATATACATTCGGGTTTCAAAAAAATTATTATTTTAGTATTTTATCGATAGGGGTGCAAATTTGTACTGGTCCTAAGTTAGGACTTGACAAATCATTAATTTTATCAAGGTTACTATTTTATCGAGCACTAATTTATAAAGGTTTTACTGTATATTAGACATGTTGCACACGGAAAAACCCGTTTCAAAATAGCTAAGAAAACTAAGCAACGAATTCACTACGTGCGAACAATGAACGTTATACACTACTTTGATCCACTTAGCTCGTTGTGATCACTTATCTTCAAGAAGAATGCAATCAAGCAAATATTACTCATGTCACGCATGCTAAACAATGAAAACTCTATGAGAGGTATTGTATTATTAATATGTATTAATAATGCATTACATAGAAGATACTAGACCCCTGATGGACCCAACACATATTCGGCTTAGGCTTTATATCATCTAATAACACATACCTAAAAACAATTATATATTAAAATTTGGCATATGAAAACTTGGCAAATTCGCAAAAGTCGATACGTTAACCTACAAATTTGGCATATTAACTATGACTATATATTAAAACAAAAATGATTAAATCTCGATTATAACAATCTTAGCTAAGTGAAGAAGAATGTTTACTGCATCAGTACTTACATGTTAGTGAGGCCTTTAAGCATCATATATTCTTCATGGAATCTATTAAAACACTGGTAGGGTTATATTAAACTTGTGTAACATGTTTGACATTTATGGAATCCGACAAAAACTACTTATCGGCCTCTATGAATATTCGGCCTCTTATAGAAGACCATAGCATCTCAAAATATATCAATCCAAACGTCTAGTATGCAAAACTTTTCTATTGAACAAAATGAAGTTATCCGACCGATTGCAAACTTTCCTCCTAGCATTTGCGAGTCTTTGTTAGAAAACATAACATAATTCACGATATAGGTCGACATCCACATCATTTATTCAATTAAACCGTGTTACAAAACCATAACTAATAAACATATATGTTTGAGGCGGGCACATATCGGTATACCCTTTGATAAATTTCTCTATCCATCTCACAATTAACATTAAAACAAACAAACACGTATAAGTACTAGATCCACTTCTTGCCAACTCCCGGTCGATAAGTAAGCAACTCTTTGGAATGAAATATTGTTTACAACTTGAAAATAAAAAGCTTTTTATAACATTTTGTAACCACGTATATGTAACATTGTGGAACATTTGGTTTGTCCATTTTCATTTCTAATAAGAGAAGGTGCCTTGTATAAGAAAGAATGTCCGAATAAGGAAATATTTCAATGAACCTTAAGCTTATATATACCCTCACATACAATATGTATGTTAACATAATTAACCTTTTGTCTTCACAAAGTTCAATCATTAACCATGCAAAGGCTTTTGAGTACTATTGCTCTTCTTTGTTTTGTTGCTGCAATTTGGTACTTAGTGGTTTCAATCCCCCCGCTCACATGGATGACCAAGTTGCAGTTGTTTGGCGTCGTGTGGTTGTTGATAGTATTGATTGTTATGAGCAACAAAAAATGATATGTTCGATCATGCGCAATAAGGAAAGTAATAGCTTCTATTAGTTTACTCACGTTATGTTTTGCTATATTGTAAATAAATAAAATGTAATAAACTTTCATTAGTGTTGTTTAATGTTTTATAATGATCGTGTTGTTTAATGTTTTATAAGAGATGTAGTGCCTTGTGGTACACATGGTGCTTCTTATTATAATTGTCAAAAGAATGGTGTTGCAAATCCTTATAATAGAGGGTGTGAAATTATTACATTGTATGCTAGAGATGCTATAAATACATGATCATTTTTAATGTAATGTTTTTATCTATCAATCTTGTATATCTTATTGTGTTAGCAAAATGTGAATCATTGTATTATCAGATGTTATGTTTAGAATGTCTCTTGTGTTCTATCAAGTTATCAAATTTGATCAGTTTGTTGTATTCAACATTTACAAATGTATGGTAGGGTAGTGATCAACACTATCTTTTTGGTAATAAGAATATGAGTATATTCCGATCCTTCTGTGGGAGTATATGTGGAAAACGATTAGGTAGGGGCTTAGCGGTTAGCCGGTTAGACTGATTTGGTTTGCTTAAGATTGGTTAGGCGTTTTTAGCTAAATTACCATTGTCTTTTTCTGAAGAAGACAAAGGGTATTCTAGTCATTTAACTTTATCCAGAGACCAAAATGCAAACCAAACTTCAAAATGGTGATTATCGTTGCACTTTCAAAGTTTTGGTGACTAAACCTGCAATTTGGACAAACCACAAGGACCAAAATGCAATTAAATCTAAAACTTTTTTATACTAACTTTCAACTAATCAAATAGCATAGCTTTTGAAGAAGTAATGTTTTTATTTATTTATTTATTATTTTTTAAACAATAAACCATTCAATGAATAGAACTTCTTTTTATTGTTTTTTAAAACATATAATATTACGCTTTTCAAATAAGAATATTTAATATCAAATGTCCAAAATTGTATATAAATAATAACAAGAAGTATGATTTCGGACGTCCGAAATTATAACAATCAAACCAAACCAAAGGCATGCATGCCAACAATTAGATTCACAAACCACATATCGTAATTTTTATAAACAAAACTTTTAATAAAAAGTGATTACATTGATTTAGTATAACTTAACAACACACGTACTTAATATTCATAAGATATGCGTACTACTTTGCATATCACCGATTTATTAGCAAGAAAAATTGCGACAAAAAAGGTTATTGTGTAATTAAATCCAACTTACTATTCCAGTGGTTTTGTGACCATTTCGAAACAATTTCTCTAACGACGTATTACAAGAAATCAAATATGAAACTAACTGATTTCTCTTGTCACAAAACTAGGGTGACTCACTAGCATAACCCAAGTTCACCCTTGCAACTTTCCTCCTATGGTTAACTTAACCATGGTTAGTTTTTTATTTTAATTAAGGTTGTAAGTAGTTTAGGACTTTAGGGTTGCGTATGGGGTACTAAAAATTAAAACTTACCAATTGCCTTTGGTTCTATGTCAATTCAAAGGTCTAAAACTTTGCCATTATAACAAATTTATGTACTATTGAGAACCTGGAAATAGTGCTAGACCAAGTAGGTTATTTAACGTGGGATAGGTTATAAGTAATACCCTCTTGTTTTTTGGTTTAATTTATTTTAATATTTTGTTTATATTATAAACCTGTAAAATAGAATATGCGGAACAAAAAATATAAAGTTTAACAAGTCAAAAGTATTAAACTGACAAAAAACACAGAACAAAAAATGATAAAAAAACTATGTTATACCGTAAATAAGGGGCCAAAATAAGGTGGAATGTATAAATCATTAACCATTTAATATATAAGTTTTAAATGGTGATGTTAGACACAAGTACACATACGACATACGGTATAGTGGTAGGTTGTTTTGTAAGTTTTGTAAACAAATTCAGTTCCAGCCCTAACTATTGACATTCAAATTGTATCTCTTCAAGTTTTTTTTTTTTTTTTTTTTTCTTATAAAATTTTTATTATTATTATTTATTTATTAATTTATTATTGTTATTTTTATCATTTACACCTTTGAACTTTCTAAAGCGACCAAACGGCCATTGAAACTCTCAAAATGACCTGATAACCCCCTATAAATACTTATTGCCTCTACATTTACAAAACAATAATGTTATCAAGATCGCGATCGCGAGTAGGATTGTAGGATCGGTTACAATCCGATCCCATTGCTAACCCATCTTTTTGGACATTTTTTTGCTACATTTAGCAAAAGCGCATGCAACCTTAAAGTAGGGTTGAGCATCGGTCCGAAAACGAACCAAACGACGAAAACTGAATCAACCCAAAACCGAAAACCACTAATATAAAGAACCAATACCGAACCGAATCAAACCATGCCAACAATTAGATTCACAAACCACATATCGTAATTTATTTATAAACAAAACTTTTAATAAAAAGTGATTACATTTGATTTAGTATAACTTAACAACACACGTACTTAATATTCATAAGATATGCGTACTACTTTGCATATCACCGATTTATCAGCAAGAAAAATTGCGACAAAAAAGGTTATTGTGTAATTAAATCCAACTTACTATTCCTTTGGTTCATAACAACAATGACAAAGTAATGATTCTCTTTTTTATGAAAACTTCCCAATATATGCAAAGTAGTATGCAATAAATACTTTAAGTAAAACACTTTACACTAGATGGTTGTAAATCTAATCTACCTCCTATGAGTAAGCCCAAGCCCAACATGAGAGCCACAAAACATATGGAGTAAGTCCGTCCCTGTTATATTCCTATTTTCAGGTGTATTACAAACACCTTTGTTCTCTTTCTTTCCCTCCCATTTTCTGCAACGGAACCTTGTCTTTGATTGGTTGAAACCATCACACAAGGATAAAAAATATACACCATTGGATCATTTCAAATCCAATCCAATGGTCTAAATCTTCAATTCGTGTGTGTTTGTTTTAACCAATCACATATCTTCATTTCATCTATATAAATCCCACAACTTCATCAATCTTTCTTCAATAAGTAACTACAATGGGTCAGTGTTGTTCAGTACCACAATCGATGGAAGATGATGGGTTAGAGAACTTGGTTCTTAGGGTGAGGGTTCTCACAAAACATATGCAATTCATAGTAACACTTTCAGCTGTACATGACATTCCGAAGTGTTACTGAAGAGCATGGTGGGATACCCTGGGTTAGGGGCAAGGTTGACCGCCCCGCGTTTGAGGCAACAATGGAGCCACTGTGGGACTTCAACAATTGGAGCTACACCATATACAGTGGGGAACTTGATCATACATTTCAACAATGTTTGAGGCAATAATGTCTAATAAGTAATGAAATAATGATTTAATAAAGTACATCCACTAAACTGGTTGTGTAATGTTTAATTAATGAAGTTGATTTCCTTTAATTTTTCATTTTTTGTTGTTGTAATGCTTGCTTATTTGAAGTTGATGCGCTTGTGATTATATTGTGTAATGTACATGTGTTTTATATTTTGGTACGCCTTATAGGGTTTGTCACTTAAGTTGGCGAACAGGTTTGTCATTGTAAATTTTGCTTTTGAATGATTGTAGTATGGTGTCCATCGATACTGATATGCCCATGTATCCATAAGGCTTTAGTAACTGCGAAACATTCAACACCCTTAAAAGTGATGGTTACAACTTGAAGCATAATACAAACACTATGTCCTACACCACATTCAACACCCTTAAAGTGATACTTTACTTCATGCCACTTATAATGAAACCTAAAAGGAACACCAACACCACAACGTAAAACTTGCCCAATATCTTCGTGAGCATCGAAACCACCATACTCAAAATGGCTAAAACAAAGCAATAAAGAGCAAAAACGACAATTGATTTCGTGGTTATTGTATAATGTAGTAGGAAACAAACATACTTACCATATGTTTTATAATGGTATAGGGGGAGATGGTTGGGGTTCTTTGTATGTTCTTCTTTTGCCAATTTCTTTTGGTATAAGCCACTTCCATTAGCGGAAATAAAATAGACACAGAAAGAACCTCACCCGTTGTTACAGATTGTTACTACAATGCGTGTAACAAAAAGTTTGAACTAAAGTTGTTTTTTTCCCGCAAGGTAGGGACACAATGAACTCATTAATATGCATCATCATGTAATTAATGAACCACTTGTGTATTAAAATGTATATTATTAATAACAGGAGTATTATTTCGGACGCCCGAAATTATAACAATCAAACCAAATCAAATGCATGCATGTCAACAATTAGATTCACGAGCCACATATAGTAATTTATTTATAAACAACACTTTTAGTAAAAGTGATTACAATTGATTTACTATGACTTAACAACACACGTACTTAATATTAATAAGATATGAGGAGGAAACTAATGAAAAAACTAAATATGTAACTACTACATTATTGTGATGCATTATTTTCTTTTGTTTACGATCAATGGCAATAGACGATATGTAATAACTTCATTTGATGACGCTAAAAACTTGTGATATAAAGAATTGATTCAGGCTTGACAATATTATTGTCGATTAATAAAATGACAATTCTAATCATACATGATTTATAATTTTGTTCAATCACAGTAGAATAAATTGATAATTCTAATCATACACGATAAACAGAATATTGGCTGCTATATTTTTGTGTCTTCGAATTGAACAAAAACTCGTGTGAAACGGTATGGAGAAGTAAAAGGTGACAAACTTAATTTCTAACAAAAGAATAATCTTTATAATCGTGAATATCAACATAATTATAACTCTATAACAATCAATTTATAACCTAATGCATATCAATGTAACTAGAACAACCAGATGCATGCATCCCACACAATCAGATTCATTCATTGGTGCATCAATAACACACGCTCTTTATAAACATTAAACAACATTAAAAGTTTAATACATTTTATTTATTTATAATATAGCTTAACAACACAAGTATTAATTATTAAATTTTGGGAGAGAGGATCGGTTAGTTAGAGATTTTTTAGTAGATCCGTTTTTGCTCTGATACCATATTAAATTGATAAAATCACCCTTAATTCCATTATCAAGCAAAGTGAATATATAGATATAAAAGATGCTACTAGAAGTGGGCTAGGCCTTCTACATACAAATAAGCCCATATGATTAATTAATATCCAACTAATATTTATAACATCGCATGAGTAAACTGGTAGAAAGCCATTACTTTACTTCATGCGCATGAACATATCATTTTTTGTTATTGATAATAATTAATACTACAACAACCATACGACGCCAAACACATACAACTTGTTCATCCATGTAAGCAGGGAGGTTGAAACCATTACGTACTAAAGCGCGACAACAAAGCAAGTAAAAGCAACTCTGTAAAAACTTTTTCATGGTTAACGTTTGAACTCAATATTTCGATGTGAATATAAAATTTTAATGTTAACATATATATTGTATGTGACAATGGTATAGGGGTATATAAGGTTAAGGCTCGTGAAGAAATTTCCTTTTTCATATATTCCATTTAGTACAAGGCACCTTCTTTAGTCCTCTTAATAGAAATGAAAATTGACAAATAAAGGAACCAATTGTTCCACAATGTTACGCGGTTACAAATGTTATAGTAAGTTTTGATGTTAAAGTTGTAAACCGTATTTGTATTCGAATGCGTTGCTATCGCCCGCGAGTTGACAAGAAGTGGATCTAGTACTAATGCGCGTTTGTTTGTTTTAAACAATGGAGAAGAATGTGTATGTATCATCAAGGTAGAAACATAATGAACTCATTAATATGTATCATCATGTAATTAATCAACCACTTGTGTATTAAAATGTACATTATTAATAATAAGAAGTATTATTTCGGACGTCCGAAATTATAACAATCAAACCAAATCAAAGGCATGCATGTCAACAATTAGATTCACGAGCCACATATCGTAATTTATTTATAAACAACACTTTCAGTAAAAAGTGATTACAGTTGATTTACTATAACTTAACAACACACGTACTTAATATTAATAAGATATGAGTAGGAAACTAATGAAAAAACTAAATATGTAACTAATGAATCATTCGTAATGATAAAACCATTGTCCTACCCCTCATTGTGTTTGTCAAAATCCTTCACATTTCGTGTGAGGGTGTCTGTATGTATTCAAGGGATTGGTCTCTTGCTAAACTCAACCAAATTGTCGATCCAAACCAAGTTTACCACACTCCTCTTGATGACCCCATTGTGAGAAGAAAAATTGTCTTCATCGAAAGAATTTCACCAACTCGTGTCACCTAAAATTCTGAACTCATTCATCGATATCCATTTCAAATGGAGCATTCTGAGATGTTTCCACATTACAAGAAGTGGGAAGAAATTCTTAGGGAAAATGCCATTTGTCTAGCAGAAAACAAAGATCATCCCAATGCCTATCTTGTCTACATGATCTACTGTCTCGTCCAAGAAAGACCTTTTAATTTTGCTTATTACATGGCCAAAAGAATGGTCAATGTATTCAAAACCGACAAAATGGTTCTTCCTTATGCCATGCTACCCACTCACCTTGCATGACACGTTCATGGAATGATACCTTTCCTCTATATCATAATTTATTTATAAACAACACTTTCAGTAAAAAGTGATTACAGTTGATTTACTATAACTTAACAACACACGTACTTAATATTAATAAGATATGAGGAGGAAAATAATGAAAAAACTAAATATGTAACTAATGAATCATTCGTAATGATAAAACCATTGTCCTAACCCCTTATTGTGTTTGCCAAAATCCTTTACATTCCATGTTAGGGTATATGTATGTATTCAAGCGATTGGTCTCTTGCTAAAATCAACCAAATGGTCGATCCAAACCAAGTTTACCACACTCCACTTGATGACCCCATTATGGTAAGAAACACAATATTCATCGAAAGAATTTCACCAACTCGTGTCACCCGAAATTCTGAACTCATTCATTGAGATCCATTCCAAATGGAGCATTCTGAGATGTTTCCACATTATAAGAAGTGGGAAGAAATTCTTAGGAAAATGCTATTTGTCTAGCCAAAAACAAAGATCATCCCAATACCTGTTTTGTCTACATGATCTATTGTCTTGTCCAAGAAAGACGTTTGAATCTTGCTTATTACATGGCTAAAAGAATGGTCAATGTATTCAAAACCGACAAAATGGTTCAAAATGTTGATGGAATGATACCTTCTCCCATGAACGATGACCACATCCTCATCGACCTCTTCCGAAAGAAGTTGATGGTAAAGGCCACATCCTCCTATCGATCCAAACAAACCAACCAATCCAAAACTATCAACTTGATCCTATCTCGTACATTGATCAACTTCCTAGCATTCCCAGTCCTTCGCAAGAATTCCAGCAAACCAAGGAAATGTTTAAATGGCATGCTGATTTCCTTATGGGAAAAAAGAAGAAGTGAAGAGGCGATGGGTGTTGTGGGATAGTTGCATTTGGTAAACGATTGAGTGATGTTTTAAAACAATATTGGTACTTTGCTCTTTAAACATGTTATGTCTATAATATATTCGTCTAATCGTATACTAGCCCTAACTAATAGTTAGACGGATAAAACAAGGAACATGTGTAGCGGTAAAACATCTAATTAGGAAAAGTTACTACTTTTGATCTTATATCAAAAGTTGGTCTTTATCTTGTTTGATTACCCATTTGTTCATTTTACTTACCCTCTTTGCTATTGTAGATTATAATTCATAGATTTAAGATCATTTGAGGACAAAAACTTCTTTACATACTAAGAGATCAATCTCCACCATCCATTTTTATTAGATCTAATGGATGAGATTAATCCCAACAATTAAAAAAACTTACTTTCATCCTTTTTTTTCAAATATAAATATCTTTCAAACCATTTATCGTCAAGCGAAAAAAAATATACCATTACGACGAGCATTTAATTATCTTCTATAGATAGGCACTTTGATATACTTTCGACAAAATTTGTTTTCGTGTTTTTCACGTTTTTTTAAAGTTTTTTTCGTTTTTTTTACGTACTGAAATTTGCATGAAAAAATCAGATAAGATTTAACACTAATTTGAATACCACATGTGATATTAGTGTTAAATCATATATGATATGTATATGATATGTGATTTATCATATATGATTTAACACTAATATCACATATGATATTACATATCATATGTGATTTAAAACTAATATCACATGTGATCTTCAAATTAGTGTTAAATCATATATGATATTTCATGCAAATTCCAGTTTCAAAGAAAGACGAAAATACGTGAAAAAACGATTTTTTTTTTCTTTTTTCGAAAGTATATCAAAGTGCCCATCTATAGAAAGATAATTAAATTCTCGTCGCGATGGTGTAATTATTTTTGCTTAACGATTAACGGTTTAAGAAATATTTAAATTATAAAAAATAAGTGAAATAATAAAATGTTTTTAATCTCAGCTATTGATTTCTTTTTAGATGGATGGTGGAGATGAGTACCTTGGTATGTAAGAAAAGTTTGGTATGTAAAATAACTCTCTTCATAATTCATATATACTTAAGGTTAGAAATATAAGTTTTGAAATTCGATAAGTAGGGAAAATTTTGGCGAGCTCACTGTCTAAATTTTGGTCTCAGACGCCGGATCCCTTCGTTATAACTAGCCGAATCCCTTTTGTAAGGGATCCGGAGGAACCGACTAAACAAAGATGCATTTTCTATCTATTTACATCTCTATTACCTTCTTAACCTTATTAGATTAGTTTCTTATACTCTCTTAGTCACAATTGAGCTATCCTCAGTCTCAGTAGATTCCATATTCTCTTATGGATGATTTAGGATTCTTCTAAGATGTTTTTGATTTATCATTTCTCAAATACTCACCATCTTTCCGCTTCAATGCTTACACCTTTTTCCTCTCATCTTAACTAAATTATTTTCATATTAGTTATATTTTTCATAAATTTCCTTTACCCATTTTACCCTTAAAATGCTCTAAAATCAAATTTTCATTTCTTATAACTTTTAAGAAATTTTCTATTTTTCTTCCTGGCCACTCTCTGATTCCTATCACATTTGACCACTTCCTAAGCCAACTAGATTCACCCTTAATCATTTATTAGCTTCCTTTAGCTCCTATCTCTTCATAAAAACCATCATTAGTTACCTCACATCATTAGTCTTAATTTCTCAGGATTTCCACTATTTAAGACACCTCTTTGCACTCATTAGCTCAAATTATAAAGGATAGTGTTAGCTAATTCTCAATCATTCATCTACTTTCTGTCTCAGTTAGCCGGATCCCTTTTGAAAAGAATCCGGGAAAACAGAGACATTTGAAAGCTGTTTTAAACATTCAAAACCCATTTCTACCTAACCAACAAGAGCTTCTCCTCTTGAACCAAGACAACTCTCTTTTACTACACCTCATTCTTCGCCACATGTCTACATGAATACTTTGGAAGACTTGCCTCCTAGACCTTCTAATCTTCCACCATTACCTACTTTCTCTTCCATTGAAAAAATGACTACACAACAACCACATTCATCCAACATAGGAGTTGACATCAATGTGTCACCATCAATAGCATAAGTATCTTCTTCTCCATCACCCTCTTTTGGCCCATTTTAGGTAATGACTCGACTTCAACCACCATAACCGAACAATATGGATGTTGATACATCTCTACCTCCTCCACCTACACACACATCTCCACCAACATCTGTTGTGCACCCACAATCTTCTATCTTAGGTCCATATACCTCAAACATACCTCCTTCACCACAAAATCCAAGTCATGAAGAAACTTGCTACCATTGCCAACAAACTTAAACTTTAGTTCATGAACTTTGTGATGAAGTGTGTTTTATGTTCTATCACCTCCTTGAACGCTTAGATGGTATCAACAAACCAAATCACCCTAAAATCATTAGAAAGAAGTGCAAGCACAAGTGGTTACCTTCATCTTTCTTCTAATATTAGTTTAGTCCTTATTTAGGTTTTGTTGAGTTTTAGGCCATGTTCTTAGTCTTATAGATTGGTCATTATTGTACCTCAATTTTTATTTTATTACATAGACCTACTTGTTTATGCTTACTGCTTATTTGAGCATATTGGTGTGGTTATGACTTAATTCTATGGTCTTTTATGGCTGATCTTTGCTTTAAACTGCTACTAACAGTTGCAGGTAGCCTGATCCCTTGACTTATACCTGGCGGATCCAGGTGCTCAGAAACAAATCTGAGACATATTTTCTGCAAAATGATACTATATGCTTGCATTCTAACCTTTATTTTGTAGATTTTCAAAACTCACTCGGATACTTAACGTCCTTAATAAGGGGAAGCTTTTGTCAAAGCAAAAGCATTGCAAAACTTGCAATACTTTCTTCTTAGACTTCCCAAAATACTTGACGCCCTTACAAAGGAGGAGCACTCGTCAATGGGGAGCAATTATGCACTACTTTACCCTTTCTTATCTCTTTATAATCACTTTCTAATCTCTTTCTTATCTTTCTTACTCAGGTTAGTTTCTTTTCGACCCTCTTTTTGTTTTGACCAAAAGGGGGAGAAAGAGTAAAAACCTAAGTTCAAAATTTACGAATTCTATTTTTTTACTTAAAATAATTTTATGTTTTGTCATCAACAAAAAGGGGGAGATTGTTAATACAAATAAATCGTAAAAACGTTTATTTATATTTTACGATCTTCATATGTTTTGTCGATAACAATCGTAAAATCATTTTAGCGAGATAAATAAAATACGAAAAGTTTTGAGCAAATATTTTACTAACTCATTTCACCAAACAAATAAACCATCAAACATGTTTAGTTAAATACTTATACATAAAACCAAAATTATTTTTATAAAATACTTATAAGTAACTTTGGTTACTTACATTTTTATAAAAATATATACTAGTTAAATGTAACATGTAATATATATAAGTTGGACTATCCATAACCCAAAACCCATTTATTCACCGGGTATAATCCCTTTACCCAAAAAATAACCCAAAACCCATGAACGATGGACCTTGACCCAAAACCCAAGGATCATATGCATGACATCAAAATGGGTAAAATTCATGACCCATGACCCAAAGTTCATAACCCATGACCCAAAGTCCATAACCCATGACCCAAAATGTCTATTACATTATGCATGACATCACATGAACCATAGACCATAACCCATAACCCATAACCCAAAACTCGGAATTGTAACCCAAAATCCGAGAAAGGATTAACGGATAGCGAGTGATCCTCGGAATTTACCTATAAATAGTTGGTCATTTCCTCATTTCTTCTTACCACTTTTAGATATATCTTCTCTCTATATTCTTACTTCTCTAACCTCATATCAAGGATCATCTATGTAGCCTTTCTCTTAGTGATTCTCTAAGTTCCTCTTAAAGGCGAGATCACGACGTTTAGCATAGAAGATTTGCAAGCTCGAAGACATGGGTTGCTAGACTTCATCATTATTACAAGATCACAAAAGTGTCTCTTGTTGTTGGTTCCTCTTAAGCATGTCATAAATGTGTTGTGTTAGTTAGTGGTGTTTGGATTAGTTCCTCCATTGTAAAGGAACTCGGTATCTAGCTTTGTACCGGATAAAGTGTAGGCGACGTAGGTTTGGTTCTACCTTGTGGAAGAACTCGGTATTTAGCCTTGTACCGGATAAAGTGTAGGCGACGTAGGTTTAGTTCTACCTTGTGGAAGAACTCGGTATTTAGCCTTGTACCGGATAAAGTGTAGACGACGTAGGTTTTGTTTTACCTTGTGGAAGAACTCGATATTTAGCGTTATACCAGAAAAAGTGTAAGCGACGTTGTGAGGCTTCTCCACCGGTTAAACTATCTTGTGATGTGTAGTGTTTACGAACTCTTGAGTTGGGTACTCGGGGAGTGGAGTAGGGTAAGGAAGGTGACCTTGTAGCCGAACCACTATAAATACTTGTGTTATGGTTTTGTCTTTCTGTCTCTATCTCGTAGTATAGTTTATTCACGTCTAAGTATATTTACTACATTATAATTTATTTAGGACTTTCTAAAGAAGGAAATCTTAATTTTTTAAGCCTACACATCTTACTATAATTAGTAATTCATATAGTTAAATTCTACACTATAATAATTTCATTATAATGTACACTAATGATACATTAAATTTTAGTATTAAAATGGATATTACAAACTTACAATAATACAAATTTATAGTTGTAATTTTTATCATAAACATTCAAGTTATACAAAGTATAAAGGGCTAATAACCTATTAAAGCATCATAATTGTCACGAATGTCAGTTCGACGTAGCGAACAAAAAAAATAGCTCTTCTAGACATTAAACTTGACATCTTTGTCTTCAGTTGAGTACAAAAAAATTGTGATGACCATTTTACCCTTGAATTTTTTAAAATTGCAGCCATTGTCCCAAGTGTCAATTACATAAATGGTCCTCTATGTTATTATACCAATTTCCTTTTCACTATAAACTTAATCATAGGGGAAGCTGCAAGCCACCATCTCCGACGTTACACCGCCACCATCTCCGACGTTACACCGCCACCATTGCCGACGTTGCCACCATTCTCCGGCGAAGTCGCGTGGTTTCACCGATGATATATCCGACGAAGGCTCGCCTTACAGCTCCTCCGATTCCGGTTATTTCTTCTCCACTGATTGAATCTCCAGTTAATTGTTGTGCCTCCCATGAGTGTGGATGGCGGGTCTGACCCTGAACCGCTCAAGGCATATTTTATTCCATCAAACATCAACTCATATTCTACAGGAACACAATACGAGAGTTACCTTTCATTATTGTGGAAACTTCGTGATAAGGTATCTATCTCTCTTTGTCGGGGGGATTAGGTAACGGGTACTTTTTTTGCGGGTGAAAACATGTTAAGTAGGGTTGACTTGAAGCAGTTTATGTCCAGATTTTATTATTTCTTTTTTATAAAAAGTTTTGCTTCAAAAATTATATTCTTCCAGTTATAACTTATTTTCCTATTTGAAAGGCAAAGATTCGCACAATCATATCTCATTATCTATACTACTTTATAATGCATTTAGGCCTTATAAAATTAGAAGACTTAAAAATTCAGATTTTTTTACTTGCTTATTATGGAAAGAGTTTTTCTAACCAAAAATTAAGATAAGAAGCTCCAATCATGAGATGACATGTGTCACTTCTTAACAAACTCCAAACCTAACTCCTAACCACTAAAAATTAAGATAAAGAGCTCCAATTATAAAATGACATGTGTCATTTCTCAACTAAAAATTCATCTTTATTTTTAAATTAAAATATCTTTTTATCTACTTACTTTTTTAATAATCTAATTTCACCATATTTTCTAAAATTTTATGCTCTTTAATTCAACATTCATTTTGATATATATTTTTATGAGTTTTTAGTTTTTATATTTTTAATGGGTTTATTTTATTTTGATTCAATTTTTTATAACTTTAACCTTTATTTCATTTATTTCAATCAATATAATCTTGATTCGTCAAAATCATATACTTTTGGGGTAGTGTTTGACGATAAGAGATTGCGAGGTATTTCTATATGCGGGAATAATGATGTCGCGGAAAGCTACGAAAAGTTACGGGTAACCCAAACAAACACTTACAACTAACACATATACATTCGTGTTGTAAACGAATTCACTAAACGGTAAGCAAACACATATAACTATACTTATCGGCCGCCACACGTACATGGTACCCGGCTAGTATACCTAATAGTCTAATGCCACACATATGTCTCGATTAAGACTTGAACCCAACCTTTTGGCAATTATATATTGATCTTTATTTCAATTGACCCATTTGAGATGTTTTTTTTTTCGCCCATTGTGTTTATTTACCTGGTTTATTCATTATAGATTATACGCAAGTCAGAAAAACATGTTATATGTAAATGGCCGGGTCACAACTGGCAGTAGTGTACGTGTGTGTGGGGGTTATGTGACCTGCGTGATTTGGCTTTCAGATTTATCAATGAGTGGCCCATCATTTTCTGTTGGAAGCTACTACACCATTTGATGGACTTATGTTTTTTTTTGTTATAGAATCCGTTATGGAATCCGTTATGTAAGGGATGATGGACGCAATTTTTCCCAAACAGCAGGACCATTTATGTAATTTAGCCTAGGGACGATGGATGGGTATAAGTATGGATATCTATATTGGTATTGATATACTTTACGGAAATTCAAACACGCATCTACTCTTTTCGAACTATCAAACGGGTAAACCGTCTAACTATCATTGCATACCGCTTAAAGATCAAGATACGAGAAAAACTGACATGTTGGGTACCGTCGTTGTTTTGCACGGGTACTATGCTATCAATATTTAATACACGTTCAAAATAGATTGACATAAGTCGATCTAAAAGTATTAAAACAAAGTTTTAATCGGTAAAACTATTCAACCCCTAGTTTTCTACATAATCCGCTACTACGGCCTTTGCAAGTATCTAAGATGTACATCGATGATCTTTTATGTTGCAACTAATGATCTACTTAGAGAGGATGGAAAACCGATTCTAGTTTGCGACATTCGGATTCGTTTTGCCATATGATTCTTTATTCTATCAAACAACTAAAAATATAAAATTAAATGTGCCAAGAGGACAACCAATATTGATTAGCATGCCTTTTTTTCACAACTATTCTCTATTCTTCATTAATACTTTATTAAAGCATGCACGGATTACGAAAATTATAAGAGAACGGTACGTGTGGTGTTAGGAATGGGTGGCGTCGCCAGAGATGGTCGGTACACGCCGTAGCGTATAAACTAAACTTAAGTGTTATTATTATTATTATTATTATTATTATTATTATTATTATTATTATCATTAAACATCACTTCATTAGAAAATCAAAAGAAATTAAAGAAATTAGTGGGGCAGGGAGACTAACCTACCCCCACTCCTAAAGAATAAAGAAACAAACCCTACTAAAAATATAGTTATTATTATTATTATTATTATTTTATATATATATATATATATATATATGTGCAAATGACGTTTTGATTTAACTTAACTTTACTTTTATTATTATTTTTTGTTGTTTTTGCCTGATATTAAGTATTGATCAACTCAACTTTTTTGAATTCCTCATGTTTTGTTGAAATTTTTTTGTGTTTAATAGATTGTGATATTGTTTATTATAAAGTTTGTCTGCCAAAATATTAATAAGGCTAGTCTTATGTAGGTATTTAATAATTGATTAAAATTTAATCTAATTGTGATGGATTATGGTGTTTGGAGATATTGTTCTATACGTTGCGTGTTTGTTTAAATTTGGTTTTAAATAAATTACTAAAATAATTTAATAAAAAGTTCTCACTATCGTTAAGTTATTAGATGCAAGTTGCAGTTGTTAAGTTGTAGCAATTAGTAAAGAAGTATATAGTTATTTTTTCTGTTGACGCGTTTGATAGCGCGTAGTTGTATCCTTTATTATAAAGGTGTAGGTAAAATCTAAACCTTTTTTACATTATCGTTTCTAACAAGAGTGTTTAAACAAGGCAATTTACAACTCAATCTTGAAAAACGGTATTAAGACCCATAATAACCCGTGAAAAATGATAGTGGGAGTTACTTTACTTTACTTTTTATAGGCTGAAAATTCATTGCCAACAAACTATATATTTTAAATGATAAACGCGGAATACTAAAAAAAGATTGTCACCAAAATATTCCTGGATTTTAGGGATTGAAAATATTACTTTTGTTAAAATTATGTTATTGTTCTGATAATTTCAGTTGTGAGGAAGTCAAGATGATGCACACGCCGCCTCTACATGACGATTTCTCTCTTAAAGAGACTAAACCACATCTTGGCGGAAGAAAAATGACCGGTGATAAGCTCAGGAGCACATATGACGTTGTGGAACCAATGCGATATTTGTATGTTCGTGTAGTGAAAGTTAGGGTAACTATAACAACCGCATCAAAGTATACCTTCATCTTGGGCTCTAAACTAACTCGATCAGCCAAAGACGTACAACAAATCTGGGAGATGGTGTATCTGCAAGGTTCTACGCACCCTGCAAGAACGTCCTAGCTTCAAAATTTCTAAAGCAGCCAAGCAAGATGTGAAGACACGAGCTTCCATTTCGGTATCAAGATTGAATCGAGTTGGTAGTCAATGTTCTTCCATCTCGTTTGTTGGGAGTTGATAGGCGACGTTGATGAAATGAGCTTCCGCGCACATACTGTTTACCATGAAGCATAAGCCCAAGTATCTTGTTCATCAGAAAGTTTAAGGGTAAATAAAAGTTATGTTACTTCAACCGCAAGGTACCAACTTCTTCATGAGGTTAATTTGGTCATTAAGTCTTTGAGATTAATATGGGCTCCATTATTAGGTATCTATTTTCGTACATGATTTTATTTACATTTACTATGTTAAGTTATTCTAGGATTTTATCTTTTTATTTATAATGCTTATTTATTAACTAAACTTAAGTATTAATATATTTTTTTTATATATATTACGGTTTTGATTTAATTTGCAGACTTGCAGGATCTGAAGTATTCAGCTCATCTTTTTTGAAGTTATCAGGTTTTTTTCTTCTTTACTTTATATTTTTTTTGTGTGTTTAATAAATTGTTGATATTGTTTAGTTTAAAGTTGTCTGTTAAAATATTTATGTAATAATGCTAGTCTTATGTTAATTATTATTTATTAATTAATTATAGCTTAATTAATTTAATTGTCCATGATTTTAGGGTTTGGAGATGTAGTTGTGTAAGTTGTGTGTTTGTTTAAATTAGATTTTAAATAAATTATTAAAATTGTTAAATATGAAGTTATTCTGTTGTTTATATCATTTTCCTTAAGTTATGTATTGCAAGCAGCTAGCAGTATTTGTTTTTTGTTAACGCGTGCACTCAGTAGCGTAGTGTATTTATTTGTATAAAGAGTAGTTATTTTATTTGTTAACGCGTTTGGTAGCATAGTTGTATCCCTTAGTTATAAACGACCTTAAAAGCTAAACCCTTCTTTCATTACCGTTTTTCTGTAAGAGCGTTTAAACAATATCTACACGCTAAAAACTCATGGCCAAACAAACATTATATTTTAAATGATAAACGCGAAATAGGACTCCAAAAAGCTTGCCACCAAATATACCAGTTTTGTTAAAATTGTGTTAGTTTTGATATTTTTCAGTTGTGAGGAAGTCAAGATGATGCACAGACCACCTCCGCATGACGATTTCTCTCTTAAAGAGATGAAACCGCATCTTAGAGGAAGAAAAATGACTGGTGATAAGCTCAGGAGCACACATGACCTTGTGGAACCAATGGAGTATTTGTATGTTCGTGTAGTAAGAGCTAGGGAGTTACCTTGTAAGGACGCTATGGGTAGCTGTGACCCGTACGCTGAGGTGAGGCTAGGGATTTATAAGGCGACGCTGAGGCATTTTGAGAAGAATTCCTTTCCTGAGTGGAACCAAGTGTGTGCTTTCTCTAGAGATACGATTCAGGCGACTATGTTGGAAGTTAGTGTTAAGGATAAGGATATGATCCAGGATGATTTTATGGGTCAGGTTTTGTTTGATATTACTGACGTGCTGAAACGAGTACCACCGGATAGTCCTTTGGCGCCACAGTGGTATCGGCTGGATGATAGGAATGGGAATAAGTTGAGATGTGAGTTGATGTTGGCGGTTTGGTGGGGTACTCAAGCGGATGAAGCATTTCCTGAAGCATGGCATTCTGATGCTGCTGCTGTTGTTGGGCGTTCGAAAGTGTATGTTTCACCGAAACTTTGGTATTTAAGAGTTAACGTGATTGAAGCGAGGGATTTGATACCGAATGATAGGACTAGGTTCCCTGAGGTTCTTGTGAAGGCGGTTCTTGGACATCAGGCGTTGCGGACTAAGATATCTATGAATAAGTCGACGAATCCTATGTGGAATGAGGATTTGATGTTTGTTGCTGCGGAACCATTTGATGAACATTTGATACTGAGTGTGGAAGATAGGGTTGCGCCTGATAAGTACGAGGTTCTAGGAATATGTGCTATTCCATTGCAGTATGTGGAGCGCAGGTTAGATCATAAAGCTATAAAAACGAGGTGGTTTGATTTGGAAAACCATGTTATGATTGACGGGGTGAAGCAGGAAGTAAAGCTTGCTAGTAGGATTCATATGAGGGTTTGCTTGGAAGGTGGTTATCATGTTGATCATGAGTCTCCTGACTACAGTAGCGATCATAGGCCGACGGCTAAGGAGTTATGGAAGAATAGTGTTGGGGTTCTTGAGGTCGGAATCTTGAGTGCTCATGGGTTATCCCCAATGAAGACAAAAGATGGACGAGAATCAACGGATGCATATTGTGTAGCCAAGTACGGAGCAAAGTGGGCCAGAACTAGAACGATAATCGACAGTTTAATGCCTAAATGGAACGAGCAGTATACTTGGGAAGTTTTCGACCCGTGCACAGTTTTAACTATTGGCGTGTTTGATAATTCTCTTCTGCAAGGGGAAAGGGATTCAAGGATCGGGAAGGTCAGAATTCGTCTTTCAACGCTTGAAACTGATCGTGTTTACACCCTTTCATACCCTCTCTTAGTTTTGCGTCCATCTGGTGTGAAAAAGATGGGCGAGATTCATTTAGCATTGAGGTTTACATGCTTGTCTTCACTTAACATGATGGAGATGTACTTACAACCTTTGTTGCCCAAAATGCACTATATTCATCCGTTAACTAACGCCCAACTAGATGGCTTGAGGAACCATGCTACTCAGATTGTGTCCATGAGGCTTAGTCGGGCTGAACCACCTTTGAGAAAAGAGGTTGTGGAGTTTATGCTTGATACGGGATCACACATGTGGAGTATGCGAAGAAGTAAAGCTAATTTCTTCAGAATCATGGACGCTTTGGGTGGTTTGATCGCAGTCGGTAAATGGTTTGATGAGATATGTAACTGGAAGAATCCCATGGCAACCATGTTCATCTTTGTCTGGTTTGTGTATCTGGTCTTGTATCCCCAGATAACTCTGCCCATTATTTTCCTATGTCTCTTTTTATATGGATTATTGTGCTACAGATGGAGACCAAAGAACCCACCCTATATGGATACTCGTATCTCCTGTGCAGATAACGCACTCCCCGATGAACTTGATGAAGAATTCGACACATTTCCAACTTCTCGTCCTGCTGATATCATAAGGATGAGATATGATCGTTTGAGGAGTATTTCTGGTAGGATTCAGACTGTTCTTGGCGATTTAGCAATACAGTGTGAGAGACTTCAATCTTTACTCAGCTGGAGAGACCCCCGAGCTACAGGGCTGTTTGTGATTTTCTGTTTGATTGCGGCTATTGTTCTGTTTGTCGCACCTCTTAAGGTTGTGGTATTTCTGACTGGCTTATATGTGTTACGACCCCCGTTGTGTCGACGCAAGCTGCCTCCTGTTCCGCTCAATTTCTTTAGAAGATTGCCAACAAGGACTGACTGCATGCTTTGAGAAAACCTATGCAACTTTCAGCGTCATTCATCAAAATTCGGAGGCTTTTTTATTCCATTGTACACGATTTAATCGATATTTCCGTGACCGGTTCGTAAAATGTTTAGTTATACAGGTTTGAACCTTAGTCTGTTTTATGAATTGAGAACATTATTTTACTATTAGACTATCTTTGAAATGGTTAAATATATTGCAGATGAAATGTATAGTAAAATTCAAAAGCCAGAAGAGGTAGGTTGAGTTTCAAGACTACGAAACTAAGAGTTGAGACTAGCCGCATATGCTATATATGTACGTTACAGTCTAACTACACTTTTATTATTTTTGTAACGTTTGCGACTCTTCTTCAAGGGATTTAGCAGATCGAGTATGAACCTAACAAAATGTGTATATACTGGTTCCTTTTAGTTAAACTCCAAGTTTAATGACCACTTAATCTAAACCTAGATATCCCTCATTTTCTTTTTGGCCCCTCGTCATTTTTTGGTTGGGTTTGAGTTGGTAAAATATGATTCTCGCCCCGTGAGCACGGTTATTACTTTTTCACTACATAAACCTACTCACCACGTGAAACTCGTGAAACTCATGATCGATTGATCGTAAGTTAGAGATAAAAACTTGATAGCATAGAATTGCCATGAAAAATCATCATATTAGTTTTACATAAGCTATGACATTTCGTAAAATAAATGCTACACACAACCATAGTCCTAAAATTAAGTCACGAGGTTGGGGACATAGTCGAGGTTATTCTCACGGTCACATCCGTACTTATAACGATCAAAATTGTAATTTTATCGAAGTCATCCTTATGGGCGTGGTTATGGTTAAAGAGCTAATACATGCCATACATGCTCCACAAGTAAATAAAGCCAATTATTGAGGATAGTATAGATGGACAATTTTGTCTAAATGTCAACTTTGAACCATCCTACTTACTTGTCCCCTAGTTCACTAGTGAACACCATCGGCATATGACTCAAGCTTGTATCAGGTGAGAGCTCGAACTCGTAGACCAAAACAAGATTGAAGTGAATAATGACTTAAACTCTAGCTGATAAGAACTTGCCTTGAATGTGTATCTGCTTTTTTGAGTCCATGCTATGTAATTACTATGATTATCTTTAACTAAGTATGCAAACTAGACAAGTTATTTGAGCTATTAATTCAAGCTTGAATCTTTTTCAAGTTGAGATGGAGCTTTCATCATGAAGGCTCGTAAACTATTGATTGAGTTCGAGCTTGGGCTAAGATGGTGTAGTCGACCTCAGCTCAAATTGTTTGTAGCTCTATCTGCAAATGTTTCATAGTTACGATAAAGGTATTATCTGAATGACCCAATTTCCTTTGGAAAAAGAATTATCCAAATGACCCAAATTAAGAGTCAAACGGTGGATATTACTAAAATGAACCGGATAACAACCGAATCAGATTTAGGCCTAGCTTGCCGCTGTGACTTTGAGCTAAAAACGCCGAACCAGTCTCACGCGAACCAGATCTGTCTAACCGCTAAGCCCCTACCTAATGGTTTTCCACATATACTCCCACAGAAGGAATATACTCTATACTAATCAAATTTGCGTAACTTAATAGAAGAGACATCATATCATAAACATTAAAGATTGATATGTAAGAACAAAAAGTAACATGCTTTATAAGCCAAATGATATGATACAAGATTGATATAAAACAGTACAAATCAAGATTCCAACAAATGATCATGTATTTATAGCATCTCTAGCACAGAATGTAATAATTTCACACCCTCTATTATAAGGATTTGCAACTCCAGTCTTTTGACAATTATAATAAGAAGCACCATGTGTACCACAAGGCACTACATCTCTTCTCAAAGTCTCATAACTTATATACCTTTTTCCCATTAACAACAACCTCCTGCTAGACTCAGACTCCATAATCTCATCTTCTGCACACACCCTTTTCACCATATCATCTTTTTTCACTGAATTAGTACTTAAAGATGCAAGCCCAGATGATGTTTTGATATGGGTATGCAAAAAAACTAAAGAAAATAGTATAAAAAGCAAGTGGTTCATTTTGGGAGGATCTTGAAAGTGTTGATGTGTGATTGGTATGGGAAGATATGATGTATGATTTATTTGGTGGTTCATGCAATAAATGAAAGGGTGGTGATTGAGTGATAGTCATGGCATTTATCTCACCTGTAAATAGTGTGAAAAATCTTGCATGTCTTGTGTCCCACATTACTCCATTGTTGGTCATAATTGGTAATTGTATATGAAAAAAATTTATACTGTTCTAGTAATGTTCTTTTCAAGAATTTAACAGTATATATCTTTTTATAAAAAACATTATGACAAAATGAAAAATTCAGTAGCATATAAACTTTTTTTTTTGAAACAACGGATTTTTATATAAAGAATGTTACATATATATATTGGATTCCAAGATCTAATCAAATCAAGTAGGCCGTAATTTGCAATTCCTGTGAGTGCTCTAAGAGAATGAAAGAGTCTTGTTTTCTTCGGGCAACAAATCTTTACGAAGTGGTTTGAGGTCGAAGCAAAATTTAGCGCCATATGATCCAACATGTTGTTTAATTTGTACAACCACATCAAAATTGTTTATAGAAAAAATTACACATTTGGTCCCTGTGGTTTGCTCTGATTTCAAGTTTAGTCCCTAAGTCGTTTTAATTACACCAGAGACACCTATTTTTGAAACCTTGCACTCATTTAGTCCCTATTTTGGATGGGCCGTTAGTTTCTCCGTTAAGTTTTTGCACCGTTAGTCCCTTCGTTAATAACTTTTGCACCGTTACTCCCTTCGTTAATAATTTTTGCACCGTTAATCCTATTTTTTCAAATAATGGTTTTCGACAGTTAGTCCTTTCGTTAATACTAGTTTTAGCCCGTTTTTGACCGTTTTTGTCCGTTTTCGTTCGTTTTTTATCCGTTTCAACCGTTTTTTACGCTTTTCGTCCGTTTTTTATGTTTTTATCCGTCTTCGCCTGTTTTTATATGTTTTCGTCCGTTTTTTTACGTTGTTGTCTCTTTTAATCCATTTTTTTATGTTTTTATCCGTTTTTGACCATTTTTTTTACATTTTTGTTCGTTTTTATCCGTTTTTGTTCGGTTTTTATCCGTTTTTGCCTATTTCTTTCAGTTTTTTTTTCCGTTTTTATTAGTTTTTCATCCGTTTCATACGTTTTTCGTTTTATATGTTTCGTCTTTTTTGCGTTTTGTCCGTTTTCACGATTTTGGTCTTTTTATCCGTTTGACCCTTTTTAACGTTTTTGTCCGTTTTATCCGTTTTCATTCGCTTTTTATCCGTTTCCTTTTTACGTTTTATCCGTTTCATTTGTTTTTATCCGTTTCGCATGATTTTTACGCTTTATATGTTTCGCCTATTTTCTTATGTTTTATCCGCTGTCCTTTTACGCCACCCGTTTTCGTTTTGTTTGTTTTATCCGTTTCGCCGGTTTTATGACGTTTTATCCGTTTTCGCTCGTTTTACGTTTATATACGTTTTTATCCGTTTTCATTCGTTTTTTATCTGTTTTTGTTCGTTTTTTATCCATTTTCGGCATTTTTTACGTTTTTATCTGTTTTCATTCGTTTTTTATCCTAATGAAAATGGATAAAAACATACAAAAACGGATAATAAACGAATGAAAACGGATAAAACGCATAAAACGTAAAACGGCGAAACGGATAAAAGAACGAAACGGATAAAAAGAACGAAAACGGATAAAACAGACAAAACGTAAAACGGGTGAAACGTAAAACGGACGAAAACGGTAAAACATAAAAGAATAGACGAAAATATATAAAACGTAAATCGTGCGAAACGGATAAAACGCAAAAAATGTGGGCAAAAACAGACAAAAAACGAATGAAAACGGATAAAAACGGACAAAATAGTAGAAAACGGTCAAAAACGGATAAAAACAGTGAAAAACGGACAAAACGCAAAAAATGATCGAAGACATATAAAACAAAAACGTATGAAAAGGATAAAAACGAATGAAAACGAATAAAAACGGACAAAAAACGTAAAAAGAATAGGCAAAACGGATAAAACCGAACAAAACGGATAAAACGAACAAAATGTAAAAATGGTCAAAACGGATAAAAACAGACAAAAACGGATTAAACGGACAAAACGTAAAACATATAAAAGCAGATTTAAGACGGATAGAAACGTAAAAAACGGACGAAAAGCATAAAAAATGGGGGAAACGGATAAAAAACGAACGAAAACGGACAAAAACGGGCGAAAACTATTATTAACGAAAGGACTAACTGGCGAAGACCATTATTTGAAAAAATAGGACTAACGGTGCAAAAATTATTAACGAGGGACTAACGGTGCAAAAACTTAACGGAGAAACTAACGGCCCATCCAAAATAGGGACTAATTGAGTGCAAGGTTTCAAAAATAGGTATCTCTGGTATAATTAAAACGACTTAGGGACTAAACTTGAAATCAGAGCAAACCACATGGACCAAACGTGTAATTTTTTCTTGTTTATATAAACTATTTCTTCATATGTTAAAACACTGTAAATTCAGCAGCAACACATTGAATAAAAAGTTCTAAGGAAAATGAAAGACAAGAAAAGAAAGGAATAATAAATAGAAGAAAAAAAATTATTAAAAAAACTTATTCATTTATAGTTTTATCATATTGCTCAGTTAAATTTTGTTTTCCACCTCACTTTTATCTTCTTAAGACCAAATTTTATGTTTAAAATGCCCAATGACTTTCTTTCTATTTATATTATTTTATCAAAATAAAATATAAATATAAGGAATGTAGTTTTTAGGCAAAAACATATTTTTCTTTGAAGACAAGCCCTAATATTTCCCTATTGGTGATAACAAACATAAGTGTATATTATTAGATGTCAAATAAGTACCAATATATGACAAGCCCTAATATTTCCCTAATATTTCGCCATACAACTACAAGTATAAAATGCTTATTTTGTTTTAGGTGAGAAGAACGCTAATAAAAATACAAGAAGGACACAAAAAGATAGAAAAAATCTGCAAGTCGCATATACATGAGAATGGCATGCATGTAAAACAAACTATGCCATGTGATACAATATATTCATGCATGATAATTAATTGAACGAAACAACTTCATGTACATAGATTCCAAGTTTCCTTATCCTTTAAAGTGATATAAACTCCATCAAAACTTATATGGCAACCATGTGTATGCCGTCGATCGAATTTGCACACCAAGAAGCTAATATAGCGAACCATTGAAATTGTGACAACATAGTTCAAAGTCACATCCATTGTGTACATATATAATAAACATGCATCGTTCCATATCCATGTCGCTAAGTTTGCTTCTCTTTTCCTTTCCTTAGATTCGCGAATCACCTCATCAACCAACGGTTGGTTATCAAGTTTCACATTGTCGTCAAGCTGCTGTTTAAAGAAGGAAAACAACATTAGATGTTCATACGAATAAATGGATATTAGAAACGATACCAAAAAGTGTAGAAAGGGAGTGTTACCTCATGATCGACAGTATCGTTCTGACTTGTTGTTCAAAGGAAGAATTAATTAAATCTCATGTATTGATAAAAAAAAAAAAAAAAAGGTATGACGCGAGATGTTGTAGAATAACTTTACATTGATTTATTCGTTGATAGTGCCGAACTCGGTTTTTGTTGCTACGATAGTTGACACATTTTTTGATTTATTAATCTGTATAAACGCAAAAATCAAATGTTTAAGTTACTACATTGAATTACTACTTTGATCTACAATGGATGAAAAAGAAAGCATTTGATCCATACCTCCATCTTAGTTGAGTGAAAAGTTCTTGTTTTTGTTATGCTAAGAACTTAGTGATTATGAAATGAAGATGAGTATGTGTCTATTTATAAGGCATGCATGATCATATTTTAGGCGCCAAAATATTTGTTTCAAAAGTTAAATTTATGAAGATAAGATAAAATTTAGTTTGACTAATACTATGCACGGCATGGTGAAATATGATAAGATAAGAAGTGTTTTGAATTATATTTAGCACTATTCCCTCAATCTTGTTAGTAACAGATAAATATTGAATTTAAATGGTCATGATTTAATGTTGGGTTGATCTAACGGATAGAATGAGTTCTTGTAATTTAATGCACCGGCGGCAATAGAATGTTAATAAGTCCCATTTTATAACAAAGAATGTTGGACTACATTGATAAGAACAAGCTCTTCCATGCAGATCATGCATGCGGCTGCTGGTGCATGCAGCGAAAAGGAGAGGTGGCGGTTGTGGTGATGGTTTGAGTAATGCGTCGGATTCTCTATGCTAACGAGTAGAATTGGCCTAAGTTTTTATTTCATACAAATGAAATTGCAAGGGGTTTTGAGTATTCTTCGTAGGCTATGAATATTAGCTTTGTCATATCTACACAAGTATTTAAACTATCATATGCTATAAATTTATCTACAATATAAACAATACTAAATAGCTATGCTATAAATTTCTCTCCAATCGTTTAAGTCAAGTGATCAATTCATGAAGGTCAAACGGCATTATTCAAAGAAGACAAATTATCGATAGGCCTTTAATGGTGAATGAAATCCTAGCATGGGCTAACAAGAAAAAAGGAAGACTTTTCGTTTTGAAAGTTGACTTTGAAAAGGCTTTCGACTCTCTCGATTTGAAATTCTTAGACAACATTATGGGTCAAATAATGGGCTTTAGTGTGAAATGGAGGAAATGGATTCATGGATGCCTTGATTCGGCATTTAGCTCGGTCCTTGTGAATGGTTCCCCGACCAAAGATTTCAAGATTCAAAGGGGACTTCGTCAAGGGGTCAAAGTGGGAGATAACAAAGTAGACATTTCCCACCTCCAATTTGCGGATGGCACCCTCATTATGGGAAGATGGTCTCTTCATAATGAAAAAATTAAACCTAAGTCGTATTTTAAGGTGTTTACACTTGTCATCCCGGCTGAAAATAAACTTTTTGGAATTGGGGTTTCTGATGTCGAAACAAACACTCTTGCTTCCTACCTAAACCTTCAACCATCATATCTTCCATGCATCTATCTTGATCTGCCAATTGGTGCTAACATGAACAAAGAAGTCCACAAGAAACCCAACATTGATAAGTTCCATGTTATTTCTTCTTTTCAATTATCTAGCAGTATATTTTCTTTTGGTAAAAAAATTTATGACAAAATGAAAAATTCAGTAACATATAAACTTTTATTTGAGACGACGGATTTTATATATAGAATTCTAGAACCAAAAAAGAATCGCATAATGTTGTTACATGTACTTTTTGGATTCAAGATCCGATCAAACCAAGTAGGCCGTAATCTGAAATTCCCGTGAGTGACGGCCAAGAGAATGAAAGAGTCTTGATTTCTTTAGCCAACAAATCTTTACGAAGTGGTTTGAGGTCGAAGCAAATCTTGTTCCTATAGTGCCATATGATCCAACATGTTGTTTAATTTGTACAACCACATCAAAATTTTTTATATAAACTATTTCTTCATATGTTAAAAATAGTAAATTCAGCGGCAACACATTGAATAAAAAGTTCTAAGGAAAATGGAAGACAAGAAAAGAAAGGAATAATAAATAGAAGAAAAAAAAATTATTAAGAAAAAAAATATATTTAAAAAAAAAAAAACTTACTCATTTATAGTTTTATCATATTGCTCAGTTAACTTTTGTTTTCCACCTCACTTTTATCTTCTTATGACCAAATTTTATGTTTAAATGCCCAATGACTTTCTTTCTATTTATATTATTTTATCAAAAATAAAATATAAATAGAAGGAATGTATGTTTTTAGGCAAAAACATGTTTTTCTTGGAAGACAAGCACTAATATTTCCCTATAGCTTTTGGTGATAACAAACATAAGTGTATATTATTAGATGTCAAATAAGTACCAATATATGATATCCATAACAACAAATGTTACTTTTATTAGAAATCTTAGTAACATTTTTCAATACATATTAAGCCTTCAACACACCATTGCTCACTAGGTGGAGGAGATACTTCATGGATTATATATTGTTTCATTCATCATCTGGACATTCAAAATGGCAACGGCACCTGAATCTATTTTTGCATTCTCCCCACGCGGGAATTTCAAATTTATGTTTGAGTTCATGTTCATGTCCTTTTTGGCCAGGGGTTTTTTTGTTCTGTTTCTTGAACGGCAAATATCTTCCATACATTCGTTGGCATAACTGCGTACATTCATCATCCGTGCATAAAAACAGACCTTGAGTTTCACTGCATTCTTCTGATACGACCAATTTCGCACCTACAAAATGAAAATACAAATCGAGCTTAATTAGCACAACTAGTACTAATGAATGCTAGGTTGATTATTTAATTAGGACATAGTGTCGATGTATATCAAAAAGTATATTGATTTCTATGATGATAAAAGTTACAAAATGTTGAATTAAGAATAAAGGAATTGAAAATTACCTATGACTAAAAGAAACATGAGAAATGTTGTGTAAATCGAAGAACTTGTCATGTTGGTTTATGTTTTATTTTCGAATGATAAACTATGAGATGAAAGTTAGTTTATATAGGAGATGAGTTCAAAATTGATCTTACAATATTTATTAGTTGCATTTATTGTCTAATTTAACATCACGTAAAGAAAATTGTCAAAAAACTATAATAGTAAGTTTTATTAATTGTGGTATGCCAAAGCATTTACACCAACTCCTATGTATGCATCCAAAGATATAATTTTGTATCTTACGTAAGAAACTAAAAACCTATAAAAATGAAAGACACCAAAATGGTTAAAACATTTGTGTATCACATTTGCCAATATCAATTTAAGTGTAAACGAAATTTTCAAACTTCTACATGACTAGATATTTAGTATTGTTTAGAAAGTACATAAAATTTATTTATATTATTTTCTGTTTAGCTATATTATAAAGAGATTTATTTTAGTAAATTACAAAATCTTTTATATAATAAAAGAGTCTTAGGTCACAAAAATACAGTTACCCTAAATGAAGAGTGATTGATAGTCATGGCAAAACTCTTGCAATTCTTGTGTCCCACATTTGGTAATTATGTATGAAAAGTTTATACTCTTCTAATAATGTTATCACCATGGTCACTAGCCTGTCATTTTCTATATAGAACTTCACATTTTCTTTTTGTATGATCAATCAAAGACAAAGCTTATATGGTACATTAAAAACAGTATGAGTTTATTAACCAGCATCGATTTCTTTAGGAATGTTATGAGTCTATTAAAAACAGTAGCATTGTCATATGTTTTTGCGTTGTACAGTTTGTTGTCACACGACTTCACTTAACGAAGAAAGTTCCGATTCTCAAAGGTAATATTTTCAATTCCTTACATTCTTTTTAATGATCTATGATCGTATAGTAAAATATGTTCTGTTAAAGATTCTTTAAATCCATCATTTAGCCTGACTTCACAAGCTTACAAGTTGTTACCATACTTTACTAGAACCCCACATATTATCCCCTATTATTTGAAGAACAACCACGCAACCATATGTCCCATTTTATAACAAAGAATGTTGGACTACATTGATAACACAACAAGCTCTTCCATGCAGATCGTGCATGCGTCTGCTGGTGGTCTGCGGCGAAAAGGAGAGGTGGCAGCTGTGGTGATGGTTTGAGTAATGTCGGATTCTTGTTGTTAGTGCAACCATTTAACTAGGAGGTCGTATGAATATAATATCCAATAGTAACGGACTAACGGGTAGAATTGGCATAAGTTTCTATTTCATACAGATGAAATCGCAAGGGGTTTGGTATTCTTCATAGGTTACGAATACTAGCTTTGTCATATTTACACAAGTATTCCTTACATATTTTTGCCATACCAAAAAGGATGTTGTCATATCATTAAAAACCTTAATCCTTACTATCATGCTTGCCATGAAGCTAGTAAACTGATATGTATAGATGCCTAAGTAACATAACACGTCAAAGAGATATATATGACTACTTGTTATAAAAGTGAGAAATTCAATATGGTATATATAAACTAGAGTAATAATTCAGCAACAAAGCCATGAATAAAACTTCTAAAAAAATTGAAGACAAACAAAAACTTAAGTCTCTGAAAAAACTTTGCTCTTTTTTAGTTTTATCTCTCAATAAAATTTTATTTTTCATCTCACTTCCTCCTCTAATTATAACCCAAATTTTATGTTTAAATGTTCAATGACTTTGTTTCTACATATATATATTTTTTGTCAAAATATATAAATAGAAAATTGTACTTTTTAAGCAAAACAAGTTTCTTTGAAGACAATCTTCAGTATCGCCTTTTTTTTAACGACAAAGATTTATTAAAAAAAAACTAGCAAGAAACTAGCACAAAATTACTTTTGTTTTTTGCTTTTGACGTTGACAACATAAGTCTCATTATTCATTGTCAAATAAGTAGATATGATGATCATAACAACAACTGATGTTACTTATATTAGAAATATTAGTAACATTATTCAATACACATTAAGCCTTAAACAATCCATTACTCACTAGGTGAAGGAGATACTTCATGGATGTTGTGTATTGTTTTCATCATGCATTTGATGGACACTTATAATGGCAACGACACGTGAATAAATTTTTGCATTCTCCCCAAGTAGAAATTTTATCTCCATGTTTGTCTATGCAAAAATTCGTACAGTAATCTTTCAAGCATACAATTACAGGTTCAGTGTTACTGCATTCTTTTTGTGATACAACCAATTTCGCACCTGCAAAATCAAAATACAAATAACGCTTAATTTGCACGAACAAAATGTTGAATTAAGAATAAAGGAAGTGAACTTACCTATGACCAAAAGAAATAAGAGAAATGTTGTGTGAATCGAATAACTTGTCATGTTACTTTAGGTTTTGTTTTCGAATGATAAACTATGATGAACGTTAGTTTATATAGGAGATGAGATCAAAATTGATCATACCAATATGTATTAGTTGCATTTATTTTTAACATCACGTAGAGAAGAGTGTCAAGAAAAACTATAATAGTAAGTTTTATTATTTGTGATTTGCCAAAGCATTTACACCAATTCCTATATATGCATCCAAAGGTATAATTTCATATCTTTACGTAAGAAACTAAAAGCCGTATAAATAAAAGACCAAAATGGTTAAAACATTTACCTGTCATATTTGCCAATGACAATTTATGTGTAAACTAAATTTTCAAACTTCTAATTAACTAAATATTTAGTATTGTGATATGTATGATATGTGGGCATGATGATATGGTATGTTTAAAACGAGTGTTGAAAAACCAAAGAATGATGGTTTCCAAACGCCTCCTATATAAACTTCTCGTGGTAATAATGTGGGATCTAAGTTTCGGTTTAACCTAAGAACCAAGTTTACCAAGCCATCTCTAATAAGAATGGTGCTAGTTCAAGTGGTAAGAAAAAGAATTTTTGAAGTAGAGATGAACTCAGCTAATCCTTTTGATGCGCTTAATTTGATTGAGAAAGATGCTAAGCATGGATCAAGTGGTCAGTTGTCAAACTAGGGTAAGATAGTTGTTCAAGATGTGGTTGGTTCAGCATCTAGTAGTCTAAGTACTACACATTTGGTTGCTAGGGTTAATGAACTGAAAAGTCATATGCTTGATAGAAAGCTTGTGCTAGTGGGTGATTATGGGAAGCCGCTTAGACCATGAAAATCAACGCTTTCTAGCTCTTCTTCTGTGGTTTCTGAAAAGGTTGATAATCCGGTTAATGATTGTGAAGTGTTAGAGGTATATAACAAAATCACTAGTTTTATGGCTTCTATGAGCTCCAAAGTTAATAAAGCTTCTTAAGTGGCAACGAAGTTGGAAACAAAAGTTTGTACGAATAATGAAAGGAAACTAATGATGAAGACCTTTACGAGGATGATGATTGTGTTGATCATGGTTTGACTGATGCTCAAATGCAGTTTGCTAACACATTTAATATTAATCTTCATGGTCAACTTAGATAACATTCGTAATAGGTTTTGTTAGTGTGACATGTCATTCTTATGATAGCTTAGGTTTGAAGCACAGTTGGTGCGTTTGTTTTCGCCTAGTTTTGGGCTGAGATGTGTGATTCACCAATATTCGTTGTACTTAATTGCTTTTGGAGTAAAAAATTCACCGAAGAAACCCTTTAAAAAATAGTATTGTGTAACTCTTCGTCTTGTTCATCGCGAAAGATGTTTTGCTAGTGATTCCTTAAATCAATCATTTAGCCTAAAATATCGAATATTAAGGACATCACAAGCTTACAAGTTATTATCATGCTTTACTATAAGTTTCCGACATTCGTATTGCACATATTTGTATTAGAGAACTCATTTTTAGACATGGATATATAGCCAAAAGTTTGAAGCCATCAAATAAAGAGGATATTCTTTTGTTCTGAGTTATTTTCATTTTTGTTTGATATGTCTTTCCAGAACCTCACATATTATCCCTGTTATTTGAAGAACAACAAGCTCTTACATGCAGATCGTGCATGCGGTAATTGTGGTCTGCTGGCGAAAAGGAGGGTGGCGTTTGCAGTCATGGTTTGAGTAATGTGTCGATTCTTGTTAGTAGTGCAACCATTTGTCTAGGAGGTCGTATGAATAATACCTTATGCTAACGGGTAGAATTGGCATTTTATTCCATACAAATGAAATTGCAAAGGGTTACTTCTCATATTTAGACAAGTATTCTTTACATTATTTATTGCCATACTAATGAGTATGTTATCTTATATCTAAAACAATTTATCCTTGCTTTTACTCTATTGGCTGATTTCCAATTCGATGTAAGCACATACCTATATTATCATGCTTGCCATGAAGTTAGTAAACGGATATACATAGATGTCTAAGTAACATAACACGTCAAAAAGATACATATTATTAGAGCATGTTGCTACATTTTAAAGTGTGAACGGATATGTTACTTAGACATCTATGTATATCCGTTTACTAACTTCATGGCAAGCATGATAATATAGGTATGTGCTTACATCGAATTGGAAATCAGCCAATAGAGTAAAAGCAAGGATAAATTGTTTTAGATATAAGATAACATACTCATTAGTATGGCAATAAATAATGTAAAGAATACTTGTCTAAATATGAGAAAGTAACCCTTTGCAATTTCATTTGTATGGAATAAAATGCCAATTCTACCCGTTAGCATAAGGTATTATTCATACGACCTCCTAGACAAATGGTTGCACTACTAACAAGAATCTGACACATTACTCAAACCATGACTGCAAACGCCACCCCTCCCTTTCGCCGCAGACCACCAGCTGCCGCATGCACGATCTGCATGTAAGAGCTTGTTGTTCTTCAAATAACAGGGATAATATGTGAGGTTCTGGAAAGACATATCAAACAAAAATGAAAATAACTCAGAACAAAAGAATATCCTCTTTATTTGATGGCTTCAAACTTTTGGCTATATATCCATGTCTAAAAATGAGTTCTCTAATACAAATATGTGCAATACGAATGTCGGAAACTTATAGTAAAGCATGATAATAACTTGTAAGCTTGTGATGTCCTTAATATTCGATATTTTAGGCTAAATGATTGATTTAAGGAATCACTAACAAAACATCTTTCGCGATGAACAAGACGAAGAGTTACACAATACTATTTTTTAAAGGGTTTCTCCGGTGAATTTTTTACTCCAAAAGCAATTAAGTACAACGAATATTGGTGAATCACACATCTCAGCCCAAAACTAGGCGAAAACAAACGCACCAACTGTGCTTCAAACCTAAGCTATCATAAGAATGACATGTCACACTTACAAAACCTATTACGAATGTTATCTAAGTTGACCATGAAGATTAATATTAAATGTGTTAGCAAACTGCATTTGAGCATCAGTCAAACCATGATCAACACAATCATCATCCTCGTAAAGGTCTTCATCATTAGTTTCCTTTCATTATTCGTACAAACTTTTGTTTCCAACTTCGTTGCCACTTAAGAAGCTTTATTAACTTTGGAGCTCATAGAAGCCATACAACTAGTGATTTTGTTATATACCTCTAACACTTCACAATCATTAACCGGATTATCAACCTTTTCAGAAACCACAGAAGAAGAGCAACATGCTCTAATAAGTGTGAATATACCGCTATTTTGTTGTCATCTATGTATATCCGTTTACTAACTTCATGAAATAAAAATGAGAAATTCGATAGAACATGAACTATCATATGTCTCATTATTTTTTGTCAAAATAGATAAATAGAAAAATATTTTTTATTTTTATTTTTTTTGTGTCAAAATAGATAAATAGAAAAATGCATTTTTTTAAGCAAAAACAAGTTTCTTTTAAGACAATCTCAAATATCCCCCTTTAGCTTTTTTAATTTGCTTTTGGTAATGACGACATAAGTCTCATTATTCATTGTCAAATAAGTGGATACCAATATATGATAGATTCATAACAACTAATGTTATTTTTATTAAAAATCTTAGCAAAATTATTTAATACTCCGTACATATTAAGGCTTAAACACTCCATTACTCACTAGGTGGAGGAGATACTTCATGGAATATAATAATATATATTGTTTCATTCATCTGATGGACGTTCTTCAAAAGTCCAAAAATGGCAACGACATCTGAATATATTTTTGCATTCTCCCTAAGTAGAAGAAGATTCTTCGCAACAAGGAATATCATGTTCAAGGTTCAGGTAGTTCAAATTCAGGTCCATGTTCATGTCCTTTTGGCTCTTTTTTTTTTTTTTTTTTTTTTTTTTTTTTGAACGACAAAGAATTATCATATTTATCTTTTCATAAATCCATACAGCGATCTTTCATACATGCTACGAATGAGTCTAAGTGCATGCTTCTTGTGATACGACCAATTTCGTACCTGCAAAATCAAAACACAAATAAAGCCTAATTAGTTCAACTGCCAACTAGTACTAATGAATGCTAGGTTCATTACGTAGGACATAGTGTAGCTGAATATCAAAAAGTACATTGATTTCTATGATGATAAAAAAATTTACAAAATGTTGAATTAAGAATAAAGGAATTGAAAATTACCTATGACCATAAGAAACAAAAAGAATGCTGTGTTAATTGTAGAACTTCTCATGTTTGTTTAAATTTTGTTTTCGAATGATAAACTATGAGATGAAAGTTAGTTTATATAGGAGATGAGATCAAAATTGATCTTACCAACATTTAATAGGTGTTTATTGTCTAATTTAATATTACGCAGAGAAAATTGTCAAAAAAAATTTATAATAGTAAGTTTTATTTTTCTTGATTGGCTTAAAAAACCGTTGTAATATATTCTAGCTCCTTGCTAGTTTTATTTTAAATTTAAATGTTGTTCCAAAAAAAAAAATAATAAGTTTTATTATTTATGGGCTTGTGCCATGCCAAAACATTTACACCAACTCCGACATATGCATTGAAAGATTCATTATTGTATCTTACGTAAAAATCCATATAAATAAAATACATTTCACAACATGAATTAGCCTCTCTAACATCCGTAATATGTTGTTCCCCTTGCCATTTCCGGTGCACCCATTTGGGGCTTCCTATCGGGCCAAGATGTCTAGATACTCAAATTGGAATCCCCTTCTCGAAAAGTTTCAAAAAAGATTGTCTAAATGAAATCTAAGTCTCTATTTTGATGGTAGACTGACCCTTATAAAATCCTTTCTTGAAAGCTTAGGTGTTTATCTACTCTCCAACTTTAAGGCCCCGAAATCTATCATCACTAAGCTTGAAAGCATAAGGAGAATCTTAATTTGGGGCGGTGCTTTAAACATTCAAAAGATAGCATGGATTGCTTGAAAAAAAGGTAATTTCCCCTTTAAAATGTGGAGGTCTTGGAATTGATAATTAAGCTCAAGTAATATTAGTTTACTTTCTAAATGGTGGTGGAGGTTCTATAATTAAGGCAACTCGCTTTGGGGAAAATTTGTTCGTTTTATTCATGGTCCTCAAGGTGGTCTTCTCGGCACCTCAAGTTTTAGATGTAAATCGGGACCTTGGTATAACATTGCAAAGCTAAGAGATGACCTACAATTGCACGGATAAACTTGCCTTCTCTCTTTATAATCAAGATTGGTAATGGTGAAATTCCAAGATTTTGGCTAGAGAAACGGTTGGGTGGTCCTACTTTAAGTGAAACATTCCCTCACTTATACTGACTTGAAGTTTCTAAAGATGTTCGAGTTGTCAACATGTCCCCAAGGTATTTTCCCATTTCCATTGTTACTCCCACCCCTATGATTCCAAAACCAAGGGATTTTGCTGGTGTTACTACCCCTCCAAATATCATTGGCCCATCACGTACTTACAAACTTCATTTTTTTTTTCTTGGGCCTGGAGGAGGACTCCACGTTATGAAGAAGAAATTCAGGAATTATAGACAGTAAACAATCTTGTTTCTTAATTACATCTCAGCAACTCTTGGGAGTCATGGGAATTTACAGCTTGTGCTTCAAGAAAATTTCTAGTCAAAGCTTTTAGAAATATCTACATGAGCTCTACAACAACCATGGCTCAAGATCAAACAAGATGGAACAAGTACACACCTATCATAATAAATATCAATACTAGGATAGGGGCAAATGAATGACTTCCAACAAGAGTTAACTTAGATAGAAGAGGAATTTATCTCACTCGGTTCGGTGCCCTGCTTGTGATGATGATCTTGAAACAGATTATCACATCTTTGTTCATTGTGCCATAGCAAAGCAAATGTGGACCGGCATATAAAATGGTGGAATCTTCACAACTAAATTCCTTCCATTTTTTGAGGCAATCACCATGGCGGATCCAGCAAATCTCACATCTACTCTAAGATACCTTCTAGATGGTGTGATTCAATCAACTATTTGGATTTTTGGCGGAATAGAAACGAGATAACTTTCAATAACAACCGAAGGAACAAAGATGTGATTCTAAATGATGTGAAGCTTCACACGTTCAATTGGATTTATAGTAGATGTAGCAAAAACTAAGGAGTTCAAACTTGAAAGAGGTCTTAGACAAGGGGATCTTCTTTCTCATTTTATCTTTATCTTGGCTATGGAAGCTCTTAATATAGCCATACTTAAAGCAACAAAAAATAACATATTTCATGGCATTCAAGTGGGTAAAGACAAGATAGGCATATCCCACCTTCAATTTTTGGATGACGCCTTAATTATGAGTGAGCGGTCTCACACCAATACGAAGAACTTGTCAAAAAATTTCACATGCTTTCATCTCGCTTCTGGATTAAAGGTGAACTTCAAGAAAAGTAAGCTTTACGGAATTGGTGTAACAAATGTTGAGGTAACCTCCATGGCCTCTACACAATTTCCTTGTGTCTACTTGAGCCCCCCATTGGTGCAAAAATGTTAAGATATAATAATTAAAAACTATTGATTGATAGGGTTCACAAACTCCTTTCCAAGTAGAAGTCAAAGTCCCTCTCTTTTGGCGGGCATCTTACTCTTATAAAATCGGTTCTTTGTAGCTTGAGTGTGTATTATTTCTCTAGTTTTAAAGCTCCTAAAAAAGTCATTTGCGAGCTTGAAAGCATTAGAAGGATCTTTTTTTGGGTGGTGGTGTGGATGGAAATAAAATATCATGGATTGCCTGGGATAAGGTCATATCTCCAAGGGATAAAGGAGGTCTCAACATAGGAAGCTTTAGTGTAACACCCAACCCGACAAGGGTCAAAATGGCACAATATGGTGTCAATCAGAACATAATAAACGCAATCGAAAGTCTTAAATAAATAAAATACAAGTCATGAAACCATTAATCTTCTAGGGAAATACTAAACTGCACAAATTCTTAAACGAAAAGAAAATAAACAAAACATAAATCTCAATCTAATTCCAAATGACAAGGTAAACTAAGGTTGGGTCGGTCCACTAAAAGCTCATACTCTCATCACTCAATCCCAGCATCCCGCTTAATACCTGCCGCAGAGAAAAGAAAATGCGGCTGAGCTAACGCTCAGTGAACATATATAAAAAACGAAAAGCAATTAATCAAAATGAACAAGCGAAACGAATCCAACGAAAACCTCCTGATCAAGATGTTAAATGAAATAAGGACTGAATATGGTATAAAGGAATAATCAAAGGGTTATGAAGGAATAATAACGGAATTGTCAAGGAATTTGCCCAAGTGCCTAAACATGATACATGAATAGACTAAAACAATCAAACATATCATATCATATTATAACAAATTATATCAAATGGAGTAGCGATCTCGTAAAAGTGTATGACACATAAATATATAACTGAGTACCTAGGATGCATCCATACGATCCCTACAAAATAAACATCATACATAACCATACACCTGCTTTTGGCAAATATACTTACATACGGAATCATAGTCGTAATCAAATGCTAGCACAAAAGGGAGTGATGTGGACAAAAACATACTTCCACAGATAGCATCATGCCATTAGTGCCTCAATGACATGGCCATGGTACCTCCATGGCTAGTTAGTACCTTGGGCAATGGATTAGGTCAAAAAATGTAAATAACATAGGGCATCAATCAAGGGTTGTCCATCTAAAATAATATACATAAAGGGAATAAAATGGATAAGCATCAAATGGCATAATCAAACGAATATCATATCGAATGAATCATATCAAATGGAATCACAAACGAATATCATAACAAATTAAACAAAATCAAATATCAAGAGTCATGAGAAACCCTTATTGATAAAGGGCAGAATATATGTAATTTAGCAAATGAAATGAAAGCAAACGGAAAAGTGAGCACTAGGAAACAACGTCACGTCTTCTTTAACGAATCTACACGGTTTATGGTTCATATAATACTTATTAGCTCATTTAATGTCATAACGGATTTATTGCTTATTACTAATCACGTTCTCAACTTAGGATTTATAGATTAGGTCAGATTCATAATTATTTCAAGTTCTTATGGTTAATAATGATAATTAATTAGGAATAACTTTTATATGTGTTTCAAATCATTAGTTAACTTAATTAGGGTTAAATATGCCAAAACAGATTTTTTGGTTGATAAAGCAAATCTGACTCAGTTTCTTATGAATTTATAGACCTATCAAATGAGCTCCAATAAATCTGAGAAAATTTCCAAAGGTTCCCATATCAGTTAAGTAAGGTTGTGTTTGTTTTTCCTAAAAACCTCTTAATAACATCTTAATCTAACTCAGTCAGATGCAATCAGATGTTTAGAACAAAAAGTGAGTTTATTTTTTCCTTGTCATTAAGAGGCAGTAAGACGCAATCAAGATTAAGAGTGTTTGATTTTTTCTAATCATTAAGAGGCGGTAAGAGGTAAAAACATCTTGTTGAACTAGATGTTAAAGAGGTGTCTTAACACCTCTTAATGTCTTATAACTTTTTTTTTTGAATCTTTTTATACTTGGTTTTCTTTCCATTTTGTTTATTTTGTTCGCTTTCCTGTAAAACATACGTTTAAGGAGAATCATCGCACAAAAAAGGATGTACAAGATAATAATAACTAGGATGATAATTCGTGTTAAAATGTGAAATCACAACCTAAACATGTTTTGATGTGTTGAGAATGTCAAGCCAAACCCGACTTGTTATAAAACGTGTTAATCGTGTCGACCACCCATTTAATCACAACCATAACCTATTTATTATTGTATCGTGTCAAATCATATTTTGTAGCGGGTGAAAAATTTTCACGCCTAATAAAAATTGTTAAGATATTTTTATTGTAAACATTAATAATGTAACACATTCAGATACTTTTACAAAACAAACACTTTTGTATCAATCAGATTCAGATTTCTCAACCACTTATTCACAGTAATTTGGAATCAGATTCAGATTTCTCAACCACACATTCAGATTCAGATGTGCTAATCAGATTCAGATTCAGAGCCTCTTAACAAACAAACAACACCCAAGTTCACAAAATTTTACAGATTTTATTTCAAAGTATAAGTATGATCTAAAAATTCATCTTTCCAGACCTGTATAGAAAATGACCTGCTGTTACACCTTTAAAGTATGGGTCTGGTAGACCAGTTTAGAAAATTCGCAAAAAGCTCCAAACATTCCAGAAGTAAATTAACATGCCAAATATTTACTATACCAATTCATAACCCTTAAGACCTTATGGTTTGCAAATGAAAAATCGGCCATTCCAACTAATTTTCAGACTTAGTTTAACAGCTTTGATCACCCAACTTGGAAAATTCACAAAGTACCCTTCCCGACCTCTATTTGCTATGAACCTTATATTTCCATAAAGTACATGGATTGAACTTATTTTTAGACTTAAGAATCACCCAAAAACACGTTGATATCATTTATTAACACATCCTTGAACCCGACCCAATTTCTGGACAGCATGTTCACATAAAATCACAACGAAACCCTAAACCCTTTTAAACCCAATTTGACCCATAATTACTTCATAGGGTTTTCCAGGTTTTATATCATAATTAGTTGATCATTAATGTTCATATTAGTGCTTCAAAACATAGGTCTAGGGCTGGATTAGAATCAAGAATATCTTGTTGTCGAATCAAAGAGGAAAACAATTAGGACATCAAAGAACAAAGACCACGAATCAACAATAAACCAACACCAAAGAGTGCTACGATCTACCAAGCTTCACACCTTCGACTCTTCTTGAACTTTGAGGGAAAAATACTGATTTGGGTACAAGTTAGGGTTTGGTTTGAGAGGAAGAAAAAGAATGCCAAGTATATATTTTTGAGGGGAAGGTATATGCCGCAAGTTTTGAGGGGATAAAAAAAAGGAACCATGTTTTATTTTAGGGCAAAATGGGAGACAAAATTTTCTATTTGATTAGTCATATACCTTATGTTTTATTTTGATCTTATCAAGTCCTCAAACAAAACGCGAAGGGCTTTAAATTGTTACAAATTTCGGTTCTAACTATAATATACCAAACGTGTACTTTGACAAAAAGAAAAAAAATGTGTCGCTAGATGTGTTGAAGTCTAAAAGTGAAACATGTAACGAATGGTAGGGATTTAGAAGCGTAACAATTTGATTTTAGTTAATTACCTAGGTTTATTTCACAACGCATTTGACTATCATAAATCATATAGTTTAGTGTATTTATTAATTATCATATAACTTAGAAAAAAATAAAATTCAACATAAAATTATGAATTCAAAATTTAGGGTTTTACATTAAGTGTCTCAAACCAAGCCATGCTCACAAAATGGTGGCGGAGGCTAAAAACCGAAGATCAAGCAATTTGGTGTAAAGTAATTCGCTTAATTCATGGCCCATATGAAGGTCTCCATGAAAAATCCTCTCTCAAGCCTAACTCCGGTCCATGGTATCACATTATGAAACTTAAAGACGAGCTCCTCAAATTTGGGATCAATCTAACTTTGCTCTTCAAAAGGAAAATAGGAAATGGGCAAAAAACAAGTTTTGGAATGATAATTGGTTGGGCGGCTCGCCTCTTCGGGTGTTATTTCCTATGTTGCATCGCCTTGAGTTTAATCTAAATTGCTTTGTTTCAAAAAGATCACCCACTCTTAGACAACCGACTTCAGTTTTGGCACCTGTTGATCATTCTTCCGGTACCCAAAACTTGCTAGTGGGCTCTGGCCCATATGGTTTCCTCCCACCTTCCGGACTCATATTTAAGTGGGCTTGGTCTAGAGTACCACACACTACACATAAAATTGAGGAACTGAGAGAAAAAAACTTCACTTATTTCACACTTAATTTATCACAAGAAGAGGATTCTTGGGAATTTACATATGCATCAAGGAAATTCACTGTCAAGAGTATGAATTCACATATCACCTCCATGTCATACCCCTCGTCCTTACTACCAACTAGATGGAACAAAGCGATTCCTTAAAAAATAAATATCAATAATTGGAGAGCCATAAGCTCGAGAATGCCGACAAGAAGGAACCTCGATGCAAGAGGCATTGAGTTACACTCCATAAGGCCACGAAAAGATCTCATTTTTAATGACATTAAGCTATGGTCTTTCACTTGGATGTCTAGTAGATGTTAAAGACCATGTTTATATTGGATAAAGTGGTTTAACGATCCTTGTAACGCTCTATCCACCCTTTGTAATGTTCCCTCGCACCTTGCTAGTGTTTTAATTCATTTGCCGTTAAAAAAAATGATACGTCTCTTGAAAACCTACATAATTACCCTTTGTATTTGAAGAATACCAACACACCAATACCTCCCATTTTAAAAAAAAGAATGTTGGACTAAATTGACAAGACAACGAGTTCTTCCATGCGTATCATGCATGCGGCAACTAGTGGTATGTGGCTAAAAGGGGAAGGTGGCGGCTATGGTGATGGCTTGAGTAATGCATTGGATTCTTGTAGCTAGTGCAACCATTTATCTAGGAGGTCCTATGCATATCGGCCTATGCTAATGAGTGGAATTGACATAAGTTTTCATTTTTCATACACATGAAATTACAAGGGGTTTTTTAGTATTCTTCATAGGCTATGAATATTAGCTTCGTCATATCTACACAAGTGTTGCCCAAGATGGTCAGAACCAAACGAGTATCCTTTTTTGGAAGAAAAACTGAGAACAAAGGAGTTCTAGGGCACGGTTTGTGGAATAAGAATTCAAGTCGAGTCAAAAGGAAGACACCAACGTGAGGAACAAGTTAGTAACACCGGAAGAAAAAAAGGATACTCGTTTGGTTTGGGCAAAAACGAATTCTACACAAAAATACAAAGGAAGCCAAGAGTTTTTTGTGATTTGCGAATTGTTTGGACACAAGTAAAACAACAACGAGACAACAAAAACATCAGTTGGGAATACTGAGAGGAAGATAGCAACGCACTGATTTTGTTTGGTGATACTAACGCGGAGAAGAGTATGAAGACTCGAAGAACAAGACTTAAACAATTACAGGGGAATTGTTGCACCATAATTGCATAAGTCTTGTTGGGCAACAACGCAAAGCCTAAGGGCTAAACACGTTAGTTTGTTAGTTAATAACCGCTAGTTAGTTAAAGGTAGTTAGAAGCCAAGGGTCACAATGTTTAGAAATAACTGTCATGGTGTCGATTAGATTAGTATATATAGGTATCATGCAGTCTGTAAGAATATAACAATTTAACATCAATAATAAACACAATTTGCATACCTTTTGTCTCCCATTACTGTTTGATTACTTTTGCACACATATTATCACACACAATGATTCATCATAATCACTTTCTTAAACACAACCATGTTGGCCACAAACCTGGGCAAAAACAAGTATTCCTTACATATCTTTTCTCATACCATCAAGTATGTTGTCTTTATCATTAAAAAATATTATTTTTACTTTTATTCATCAGTATAAATTAAACACAATACTGTAATATCATGCATGATATGTAGTATCATGATATGCTTGTCATGAAGCTAGTAAATAAACGGAGGCATAACACGTCAAAGAGATATAGTTGGCTACTTGTTATCAAAATGAGAAATTCGATAGTATATAAACTATCATATGTTCTAAATTTCAAATTATTCAGCAACAAATCAAAGCACCGAATTAAACTTCTAAGAAATGGAAGACACATAGAACAGGATAATAAATAGAAAATGAGAGAACATGAAAGCGAAAAAACAAAAACTTCTTTGAGAAAGCTTGCTCTTTTTTAATCGTTCTTCACTAAATCTGCTAAAATCCTTGTGTTTCGTTCATCAATTTGTTATAGTTAGTAATTAACGTTCGTGTTAATTAGTATCCTGATCAGATTGGTGCTTGTTACGCAGGTTCTTGGTGTTTTTTGTGTAATCGTTTTTTAGGGTTTTGTTTCAAACCGACTTGGCTCTTGTGATCGCACCACCTCGTGATTCTGTTCTATCCTAATCGGTGGTTGGGGTTTGTTAAAGTTGATTCTATATCTGTTTAGGTCCTGATTCTGATGGGTTAGGTTTTGGTTCTCATGCTTATTAAACCCTAACATGCGTTAGGTTTTTCTTCCTAGTTATTGTCATTGCTTTATCTTTGTTCTTTGAATCTGGGTTCTTCTTGTGTTTCTTGGTTTTGTTAGTGGGTTTAGAGATGGAAAAGGGTTTTAAATAATACTAGTGCATCCAAATCGTTGACATATGGTGGCAATGGGTTGGACGAGGGTGGTGACCGGAATAAGGTTGTTGCACCTAGTTTGGCTGATCAAAGTAGGGTGTCGACTGTAAGTGGGGATGATGCAGCCTTTACTATGAATAAGGAAGCTGGTGTGATGTCGAATTTAGGAGAGAAGAATATTACTATGCCGGTTACTGGTTTGGTTGACAATAATTTGGGTGTGGAGCAGATTGCGCAGTCTACTGGTACTATTGGTGGTATGGATTCTGATTGTTTTGCTGCGGCCGACAAAGGTACACCTCTTGGTACTGATGGACAAGTGAAGCCGGTTTTACTTAATTCAAGCCCTAGTCATGATATACCTGCTTCTGATTCGGCCTCTAATGGTTCAAAACAACCTAATGTGGAGCACTTGATTGCTAATGCGCATCTGAAATTTGATGCAGCAATGAATAAAATTGACAGTGATATTGCTAAGATGGCTTCATCTTCTGATGTGAACAACTCGAGTGGTATTAATGGTACTAAAGTTTATTCTGCAAATACTCCTATGTCGAGTTTTGATGTGGCTATGCAATCACAATTGTATGGTACTAATCATCATCGTACTTCGATCTTAATGCTTGATGGATGGTAAGAATGCTTCTACCGGTCTTAATGTGAGTGATAGTATACACAATGAAGTGAGGTCGTTTGCTAATGTGTTAAAATCGAACGTGTATCTAGGAAAGTTAACTTCCGCTCATTGGTGAATGAGAATCGAATTGATAATCATGATACAGTTCTTCCTAAGGCTGGTATGGAGGGTGTGTTTAACCGTTATGATAATACTCTTGTTGGCTTCTTTGTCGGCAAGAATATTGCATTTCAGTTGGTCAAGAATTATGTCACCAATACATGGGGTAAGTTTGGTTTAAAGAAACTTATGAAGGATGATGATGGTGTATTTCTCTTTAAATTTGATTCTAAAGAGGGTGTTGAGAATGTTCTTCAACGAGGACCTTGGATAATTCGTAATTCTCCTATCATTCTCACTAAATGGACTCCTGACGTGCTATTGTCCAAAAGTGAGGTTACCAAAGTGCCTGTGTGGATTAAATTGCATAATGTGCCATTACTTGCATATTCGGAAGACGGGTTGAGCTTTATTGCTACTCAGGTGGGTAAGCCGATCATGTTAGATGCATTCACTAGCTCCATGTGCGTTGACTCATGGGGTCGTATTAGTTTTGCTCGTGCTCTTGTTGAGTTATCATCGAAGTCGATCTTAAACATGTGGTAACTATGGCTATCCCTAAGAAGGATGATAGTGGTTTCTGACGGCTAGTATCAAGGTTGAATATGAATGGAAACCTCCACATTGCATGGAATGTAAAGTGTTTGGGCATGATAATGCTTGTTGTCCTAAGTCTCCTAAGGAGCATCTTCTTGATGCTCACACCTCGAACTGGATGTGAATGATGATGGTTTTAAGGTAGTGCAGAATCGGAAAGCCAAACCCCAAGGTCCGAAGTTGTCTAGCGGTATTAATATGGGTAAGGGTCCTAAATTTGCTCCTAGGAAGCGGTTTATATCCCAAAGAAGAAGACGCGGACGTTGCTATCATTAATACTACGGTACTCTGTTACTACTTAACTCTTTTGGGACACTTGAGGTGCATGAGGACACGGGCATTCAAAGTCCCGTGGTTGATTCTAATAACGAGGAGGTTAATGAGGAGGCAATGATTGGAGATTCTCTTGGTTGTTCTAAGGAAGCGAGATGTGGATAAGGGTCGTATAATGGAGGTTAATGAGGATGTGTTAAATAAGATCGGTTCTACATCACATGTTCCGCCATGAGTGATTCAATGGGAACAATGGATGTTGGTTCTACTCCCATAGTTGAGAAAATTGGTAAGATTGAAAAACTACTTATTGCTGGGAAAGCTACTCTTGTGGATGATGATGGTCAACCTATTCCGTCTACCTCTTCTACTAAGAGAGCTAACCCTTTATCTAAAGTGGGAGAGATTGAGGTGTCTGATTCTGAAGATGAGGTTGTTGCTAACCCATTTGATGAGTCTGCTAATATATTTGGTGGTGGCCAAGGGTATGAAGATGAGTATGATGAATATGACTTCGATGACTATGCGAAACAGGTTCGTGATCTTCCTGGGAATTTGGATGCCTTTAATGACATGTATGGCACAACGTTTCAAGGTCCTAGGAAATAATCTTCTTTCGGTGTGTCATATGTTATCATTTGAGTAGTGTTTTGTTTCTTGTTTAGATAATTGGAAGTATCTTGTTATGTAAGCTCTATGCCTATGTAACGGGCTGATATATGGGATCTCACTCATATACATTGTACTTAAACATTTATTTGGTTAATATATTTACCAGGGTGCAGGATTACTCCCCTTTACCCAAAAAAAAAGCTTGCTCTTTTTTAGTTTTACCTCTCAGTTAAATCTTATTTTTCACCTCACTTTTTCCCTCTCATAATTGTTCAATGACTTTCCTTCTATTTATGTTTTTTGGTCGAAATAAATGAATAAAAAATGTACTTTGTAAGCAAAACAAGCTTTCTTTTAAGACAATCTCTAATGTCGCTTTTTGCTTTTGGCGATGAAGACATATAAGTATCATTATTCAATGTCAAATAAGTACCAATATGTTTTATTCATAACACCAACTGATGTTTCTTTTATTAGAAATCTTAGTAACATTATTCAATACATATTGAGGCTTAAACACTACTCCATTAGTCACTAGGTGGAGGAAAGACTTCATGCATTATATATTGTTTCATTCATCTGATGGACATTCGAAATGACAACGACACCTGAAGATATTTTTGCATTCTCCCCAAGTAGAGGTAGATTCTCCATGTTCGGGTTCAGGATTTCCAATACCGGGTAGTTCTTTTCCAATACCGGGTAGTTCTTTTCTGCGAGGGCGTCTTGTGTTTTGTTTCTTGAACGACAAAGAAGTTGTATATTTCTCTCTGCATAAATCCATACATTGATCTTCCATACATCCTAGTAGTGAATGAGTCTCAGAACATTCTTCTTCTGATACGATCAACTTCGCACCTGCAAAATACAAATACAAACAAAGCTTAGTTAGTACAAGTAGTACTAATGAATGCTAGGTTGATTACTTGGACATAGTCTTTGTTGAATATCAAAACGTACGTATAATGATTTCTATCATGCTAAAACTTACAAAATGTTGAATCAAGTATAAAGGAATTGAAAATTACCTATGACTAAAAGAAACAAGAGACATGCTGTGTGCATCGACGAACTTGTCATGTTGGTTTAGGTTTTGTTTTCGAATGATAAACTATGAGATGAAAGTTAGTTTATATAAGAGATGAGATCAAAATTGATCTTACAATATTTATTAGTTGCATTTATTGTCTAATTTAACATCACGTAAAGAAAATTGTCAAAAAAAACTATAATAGTAAGTTTTATTATTTGTGGTATGCCAAAGCATTTACGACACCAAAGATATAATTTTGTATCTTACGTAAGAAACTAAAAACCCATAAAAATGAAAGACACCAAAATGGTTAAAACATTTGTGTATCGCATTTGCCAATATCAATTTAAGTGTAAACCAAATTTTCAAACTTCTACATGACTAGATATTTAGTATTGTTTAGAAAGTACATAAAATTTATTTATGTTATTTTCTAATTAGCTATATTATAAAGAGATTTATTTTAGTAAATTACAAAATCTTTTATATAATAAAAGAGTCTTAGGTCACAAAAATACAGTTACCCTGGATAAATGAAAGAGTGATTGATAGTCATGGCAAAACTCTTGCAATTCTTGTGTCCCACATTTGGTAATTATATATGAAAAGTTTATACTCTTCTAATAATGTTATCACCATGGTCACTAGCCTGTCATTTTCTATATAGAACTTCACATTTCCTCATAACCAGTATCGATTTTTTTAGGAATGTATGAGTTTATTAAAAACAGTAGCATTGTCATATGTTTTTGCGTTGTACAATTTGTTGTCACACGACTTCACTTAACGAAGAAAGTTCCGATTCTCAAAGGTAATATCTGTTGATAAATGGCTTCGATCAACCTTGTTTCCTATCTTCTGGTGCGTTTGGAACAGAAAAAAAGGTGCAGAACAAGGGTGTTTGGGACAGCAAGTTTGTAACAGAAATACAGAAACAAAGATGCAATATAAAGAGAAATTATATACGTAATTGTAATTGTATTGAATTGATGAATTGTTTACAAAGATCTAACCTATATATACTTAGTGAAGCGGCACTAATAGAAGGGAGGATACCGTTTCTGTAAAAGTAAACGACACCCAACTTCATAACCGTTGTATCCTAAATGACCTAAACGACCCATTTGACCCAGCCCATATTCCAAGTATGTTTACAGGCTTTACATTTACAGAACATAAAAACATAATATACTAATACTACCCCTATCTTTGCTTCTATAACATTAATGGTCCTACAAAAAACAGTAGCATTGTCATATGTTTTTGCGTTGTACAATTTGTTGTCACACGACTTCACTTAACGAAGAAAGTTCCGATTCTCAAAGGTAATATGTTCTGTTAAAGATTCTTTAAATCCATCATTTAGCCTGACTTCACAAGCTTACAAGTTATTACCATACTTTACTATAAGTTTCAGTCATTAATTTTGCACATATTCGGATTAGAGAATTCAACTTTTGAGACTTGGATATATAGTCAAAAGTTAGTTTATAACAACATACCCATGAAAGTTAGAAGCCATCAAATAAAGAGCATATACTTTTGTTTTGAGTTATTTTCATTTTTGCTTGATATGTCTCTCTAGAACCCCACATATTATCCCCTATTATTTGAAGAACAACCACGCACCCATATGTCCCATTTTATAACAAAGAATGTTGGACTACATTGATAACACAACAAGCTCTTCCATGCAGATCGTGCATGTGTCTGCTGGTGGTCTGCGGCGAAAAGGAGAGGTGGCAGCTGTGGTGATGGTTTCAGTAATGTCGGATTCTTGTTGTTAGTGCAACCATTTAACTAGGAGGTCGTATGAATAATACCCAATACTGACGGGTAGAATTGGCATAAGTTTCTATTTCATACAAATGAAATCGCAAGGGGTTTGGTATTCTTCATAGGTTACGAATACTAGCTTTGTCATATTTACACAAGTATTCCTTACATATTTTTGCCATACCAAAAAGTATGTTGTCATATCATTAAAAACCTAATCCTTACTATCATGCTTGCCATGAAGCTAGTAAACCGATATGTATAGATGCCTAAGTAACATAACACGTCAAAGAGATATATATGAGTACTTGTTATAAAAGTGAGAAATTCAATATAGTATATAAAAACTAGAGTAATAATTCAGCAACAAAGCCATAAATAAAACTTCTAAAAAAATGGAAGACAAAAACAAAAACTTAAATCTTTGGAAAAACTTGCTCTTTTTTAGTTTTACCTCTCAATAAAATTTTATTTTTCACCTCACTTCCTCCTCTAATTATAACCAAAATTTTATGTTTAAATGTTCAACGACTTTGTTTCTATATATTTTTTTTGTCAAAATATATAAATAGAAAATTGTACTTTTTAAGCAAAACAAATTTCTTTGAAGACAATCTTCAGTATCACCTTTTTTTTAACGACAAAGATTTATTAAAAAAAACTAGCAAGAAACTAGCACAAAATTACATTTGTTTTTTGCTTTTGACGTTGACAACATAAGTCTCATTATTCATTGTCAAATAAGTAGATATGATGATCATAACAACAACTGATGTTACTTATATTAGAAATCTTAGTAACATTATATTAAGCCTTAAACAATCCATTACTCACTAGGTGAAGGAGATACTTCATGGATGTTGTGTATTGTTTTCATCATGCATTTGATGGACACTTATAATGGCAACGACACGTGAATATATTTTTGCATTCTCCCCAAGTAGAAATTTCGTATCCATATAATTCTTTGCAAAAATCATTACAGTAATCTTTGAAGCATGGCATTACAGTTTTAGTGATACTGCATTCTTTTTGTGATACAACCAATTTCGCACCTGCAGAATCAAAATACAAATAACGCTTAATTAGCACGAACAAAATGTTGAATTAAGAATAAAGGAAGTGAAATTACCTATGACCAAAAGAAATAAGAGAAATGTTGTGTGAATCCAATAACTTGTCATGTTGCTTTAGGTTTTGTTTTCGAATGATAAACTATAATGAACGTTAGTTTATATAGGAGATGAGATCAAAATTGGTCTTACCAATATTTATTAGTTGCATTTGTTATCTAATTTAACATTGTTGAAAAAATTGGTCAAATTGTGGTTTGAATGACAATTAATAGTCTTCAAATGTACTAATGAGAGGTTAATGTATGGTCAAATATAACAGCCGAATTAACTACTTGTTTATAACTCATTAGTAGGATTAATTGTGTTATTAATCCGACCATTTTTCCGTTACATCTTATCCTTATAAATTTAGTCTTATTCTCTTATGTCAAATGTAACACCCCAATTTCGTGATACGCAGCGGAATTCAAACTGGGTGTTACTTCATAGCACAACAGTTATAACAATAGAAAACGAACTCTAACAAAGTCGTTTTAAAACATTTATCATTCGAATTATATAAATATCAGAGTTTACAAAAATGAGGTCCCAGTAGTTTCACGGTTTACATAAATAAGTTTTTATAGGTTTTCGAATGATTATAAAATTTATAGCCTTCTTGAGTATCCGTACTCCTCCGTGCCAGCCTCGTTCATTATGGACCTGATATACATGCTTAAAATGGTCAACACAAAGGTGTAGTGATATTCATAGAGTTCGTTTGATGGTTGAACACATTATGTTGGTAGTATGAGTTAATTTGACTCACACCAACAGTTTGAAAACAAAACAGATATTATTGCACTAAGCACATAATACCAAAAACGTTAACAGCTTGTCAATAGAAATTGATATAAAACGTTAACAGCTTGTCAAAACACATATTATTGCACTAACATTATGTGGGTAAAGACCCGTCCGTCCTCCACGGTGTTACTCTAACTAACTAACTAACTAACTAACTAACTAATAGATAACGTAATGTCTACGGGCTAACATATGCTAGACAATAGTTGGGGTGATCGACACTTCATTATGGATTTTCTAAATCCTAAAAGGAATAGGCAGTTCTTAGCTGGATCTAACTGGTTCTTGGCCAAAATAGCATGTTCTTAATTGGTTCTTACTGGTTATTGGCCAGAATAGCTAGTTCTTATCTGGTTCAAACTGGTTTGTATTGGTTCTTGGCCGGAATAGGCAGTTCTTAGCTGGATCTAACTGGTTCTTGGCCGGAATAGCTAGTTCCTATTTGGATCTAACTATTTATTGGCCGGAATAGCTAGTTCTTAACTGGTTCTAACTGGTTCTTGGACGGAATATCTAGTTCTTAAATAGTTCAAATTGGTTCCTACTGGTTTAAGCTGTTCCGGTCGTTTTGACAGGTATTTCGCTGATAACGGAGTTACGGTCCAAAAGTTATGGCCGTTTGAAGTTTTGACGTAAAAAGTCAACTTTGGCAAGCCGCAAGTGGTCAAACCGCAAGTAGTCAAACCGTAAAAGTCAAAACTCGGTTTTTTTGATCAAATCACAGTGGTCAAATCGCATTGGTCAAATCACAGGTTGTCAAACCGTTGGAATACAAACCGCTTAAATCAAACCGCTTTTTATCAAACTGTTTCTTATCAAACCGCTTCTTATCAAACCGCTTAGATCAAACCGCTGAAGACAAACCGCCTGAGTCAAACCGCCTAAGTCAAACCGCTTATTTCAAACCCCTAAAGACAAACCGCTTGAGTCAAACTGCTTAAGTCAAACCGCTTAAGTCAAACCGCTTATGTCAAACCACTTCCGATACAACGAATCTAGACAAACCGCATCCAAGAACTTGAAAAATCGCTTCCTTGATCAGATCAAATCGCACCCAAATGACATCAAACCGCATACAAGAAAATAGTACGAGACTCAAACTGCTTCATTGAAACTCTTCAAAAACTAAACTTTTCCAATCCAAAACACTATAACCAAGATATATTAAGCCTTCCAAACCGAAACCTAAGCACTTATGATGATTCTAAACACAAAAGTACTATCAAAATTCAAACTTTAACACTTTTAGGGTATAGAATTAGAACCAACAAAACACACAAATAACCAATCTTTATGATCTAACCATGGCTCTTGATACTAGTTGTTGTATATTGGTTATTGTAACACACAAACAATCAATTATATGGTTCGAATCTTAGCAAGAAACTTAGAGAGAGAAAGTGGGAGATGGGATCCTTTCTAGAAAGAGAAAGTGAAAGAAAAACAAAGAGAAGGTTAGATTAAGAAATGAAAGGTCCAACCCTCTACCTTGGGAGGTAGAGGGTATTTATAGTTTTACATATTACGCCCTCTGTCCAACTGTGGATCAGGCATACTGTGGGTAAAGACCCGTCCGTCCTCCACGGTGTTACTCTAACTAACTAACTAACTAATATATAAGGTACTGTTTACGAGCTAACATATGCTAGACAATAGTTGGGGTGATCGACACTTCACTATGGATTTTCTAAATCCTAACAGGAATAGGCAGTTCTTAGCTGGATCTAACTGGTTCTTGGCCAAAATAGCATGTTCTTAATTGGTTCTTACTGGTTATTGGCCGGTGATAACGCTACACGCGTCGTTCGGGGTCAAGGAAACTTCCTTTTCTTCGAGCAAGTTTTATAACACCCTAGGCAGTGAACCTAATCGTTGTAGTGTAGTAATTAGGGTAAGCCACGGGTATTGATATCGTTCTCTAGGGGAATAGGAATGCTAGTAAGAAGTTACTACGCTAAGGTTAAGGTTGAGGAAGATTATTTTTGTATTTTTATATTTTATGAAATGGAAAGATACGAATCTCGGGTATTGGATTTGGGGGTTGGTATTTCTACCGATTACTCTACTATTATCTAATTATCTAAACTAAGGTTGTGGGAGTCTATGTCTAATTAATGTGTGCTCGTATGATAGTTTAAAGATGTGTTTACTTAGGTTGTACTACTCCTTAATTATCTCCTATTGATGGTTGAGTTGTCACGTCCTTATTCTTAGTTGCGTTGTGTGTCTAAAGTTGTAGGGTATCGTTTCTCCCAACTCTTTGAACTTACCAAAGGGTCTCGTCTACAAAACCCACTAGGGATGATAAACTCTTACTCTAAGGCACTCTTTGGATAATTTAGCCTACAACTACTCGGTAATCATATTCTAAGGTTCACATAGATGAATCAAGCATTAAGTACACAAATAATGACCTATCGCATTACTAGATCATTAATCAACCAAGATAAGAAACAACCAATCAATATTCAATAATTAAGTTTCATACTTCCTAAGCAAACACACAAATAAATTAGCGGACATGGAGAACATGCAAGCATACACACAAATAATCAAAGACATAATTGAATTAATGAAGTAAATACTTATCTTGATGTAAGATAGGGTTTAAAACCCTAAAATACTATACAAGACACCTTAGGTTCGGTTTTAGGTTTTCACCCAAAAGACTCTCCTAAAACCGAAAAATTCGGATTCTATATATAAGATTACATATGCGACGGCGCCACCTTATGTTTCGTGGCGCCGTCGTCGCCGCCATTAGGATTTCGTCTTGGCCACGTTAACCTTGCGACGGCGCCACCTTATGTCCGTGACGCCGTCCTCTTCAGACCGACGTCGTCTGGGTTGCATCTAGGCCGTCGAGTAGCAACGGCCTACTCTTTTAAAGCCCGACGTCGTCACTTGAAAATATGGTATTTGCCATCGTATCGTCACAAAAATCCTCCGACGGCGCCGCACTTAACACCGACGCCGTGCGCCCGCTTTCAGCACTTTGAGTGTCTCGATTATGACTTTGGCCCTTTTTCGTATATTCGCGCTTTTCGTCCAAATAAGTGCCATTCCAGTATTTTGCCTTCAAGAGACCTAAAAGTGAAAATGAACGATATTAAGCAATAACGGATACAAAAGTGATCAAATAAGGACTTAAACGACCCTCAAAATGGTACCTTTTAAAACCTTATCAAATATCCTTACACTTGTTATTTGCTTGTCCTCAAGCAAATGTGCTTTTAGCCAATTAATTTATAAGTTAGGGGTCATGAAGCATTAATTCAAAACGGTCCACAACACATATAAGCCCCGCAAAAGTCATAACAAGCACGGAAATTACATACTAGCACCTCACATGGGGTGTTTGGGTACTCACATCTCTCTCGGGTGTATATATGAAATATAACAAATAGGAAATGGAAGATAAACACTCATTAACCGGTCCTAGTACATAGATTACCATTGGCTTGAGAATAGATCAAACCTCCATCGATTTGGCGTAAGCACCTAGGAAAGACTATCAAAGAGGTCTTTTAAAGGGTTGTAATGTTAGGCTTACGGTAGGGAACAAGGGTTTGGTGGGATAGGCTATTTAGTGGTGGCAAGTCAAAAATATCTATGTTAAATGCATACGAAGAATGGCGTTGCTAAGCCAAGACTCGACACTCTAAAACTCTAGGTAACGGAAATAAACAAACATAAATTTAAAGGATAGATGTAGGATGGTAGCCCGTATGGTTTTTTTTTTTTTTTACTCTATTTTTTTTCTTTTCTTTTCTCTTTTTTTTTTCTATTTTTTCTTTTCTATATTTTTTTTTTTTTTTTTTTTTTTTACACTTTTACTCTACCATCCTCTACGATAACATCAAAATAATAGGATTTATAGCACATCCCTACACTTGAGTTTTATTACTCTAACACTAATATGACCCGAATTGAAAAGATCAAAACACTTGGAGTACATTATTACGCAAACAAAGGGAATTTGAATTTAACGTTCCCTTCCGTCATTTCATAAACTTTAACTTTTCCCATGAATCCCAATCGTCCCAAAATCAGTATACAAAGGATATGACTCGACTTAGCAACTCATGCAAGCAACTAGATAATTGAACTAAGGGTTTAAGGTGATAACAATGATGCACTAAAAGTGAGTGCATAAGGGTAGGCTAAGGCGATTTGGGTGTATATTTGGGGTGGGGTGTAAACAATGCTCTTCATTGATATTCGGAAAAACCGAAACATCACGAGAACCGCGAAAAGGATAGGCTCGAGGGGTTAACTAGGGTATCGTGTACTAAAGATGAGTACAACGCAAAGGGTGTGGGGGAATTACTCAACCGATGTGGAAGAAGTAATTATATTACGGGTATCAAACAAGGGTTATCCTAATGCCTCTTATCATTTAGTTATTCCTAACTACACAAGTGTAGCCTCACTTGCGATCTCGGAATGCATCACAAAACAAGTTCTAGAATCTAATATACTACCGGTTCACACTCTAAGCATTGAAGATGAATGCTTTAATTCCTACTAATCTAAGGCGATCCTCACATTTTGGTGGAATTTAAGTGGTAAAGGGTTTTGTGCTAGTCATATAACTTCCTATCCATGAGACGCTTTTGTTAAGACTAATGGCCCACTCCTATATGTCATGAAAAATTTTAAATTTGGTGCCAAAATTACCCTAACCGACATTTTCTCATGGTTTATTACACAATCACAATTGACAAAGCAAATAATCAAGGATAAGCATAGTTTCAAAGTTCCGCTTTATTTTCCTCCTACACTTAAACCGAACATTGTCCCCAATGTTCCCGAAAGTATCAAAGTTATGATAATGGAAGGTAAGTAAAACGAAAGAAACTAATACTCCCCGATTAGCTCGGTAGGATCCGTGTAAAGTGGTGGTTAAATCCTTTTCAAGAAGAATTATTGCGTGAAAATCTCCTTCCAATCTTATGTAACTTCTTCTTGACAAACTAAACTCGCACACTTGAAGAAAACAAACGAAACCTTCGCGTAAAATCGGCGGTAATAATATATATAAGACTCGATTTAAACTAGGATATAATGCTTGTGGAATGGATGTTTACAAAATTTCTAAGAAAATTAAGACCGAAAATTCCAAAATTTATAAGTAGCTCGAAAACGAGAAAAAGTAATCGATGTTTTACTCCTTCACGCCGTCAGTTGCAATCTGACGACGTCAGTTATCCCGACAAAAAGCGGTCTGCGATTTTCCGGAAAAATTCGGAAAATTTACATCTTTAGAATCGGAAAAATTTCGCAAAGACATCCATTATGACTCGATACAAGCATTTGACTCGAACAAACAAACATAAATATCTTTTAGTTAATTGTTATTCTCATGTTTACGTTTCTTTTGAAAACGTGTGTAATCCTCCCTACACGTATCCCTTATGTAAAATACCTTTATATGCAATTAAGACGAGGTTAAAAACAAAATAAAGCATTTTTATAAATTTAAACATGAGGATAAACAATTAATAAAAGATATATGACACTAACAAGCAAACAATTAAGCATGGGTTGCCTCCCACGAAGCGCTTTTCTTTATTTAAGAGTCTTGTAGCTAGACTCATAGCCGTGCTCCTACGTTGCCTCACCACCGCCCTCTTGACCCTTTGTTTTCCCGTCATCGAAAGGGTGTAGGCGCTGTATGCTTACCGTGGATTCCTTGCCAACGCTGTCAATTATGGTGACGGTTTTATCATTTAAATTGGTTTCCTTAACTGTGAAAGGCCCAAACCATCTTGGTTTGTTTCTTCCTCGTAATGCCCTTATCCGAGATCTATACAATAGCACTTTTTCTCCCTTTAGAAATTCCTTAGGTCCTTTTTGCCTTAGGTATCGAGGTGGGATTCTTGCCTAACTTTTATCGGGTTTCCACAACGTCGCATACAATCCTTGAACCATAAAGTCTCTAAGCCCTTTTCCCGCCATTCATCTTCTTCTTAACATTGTTGCCGGGGCTTTTCGATTTCCACCGTAATCATTTCCATGATCTTAAGAGGATATCTTGGGATGATGGGTATCCTAGCGCACCCTTCCCGCTTTTGAGTATCATGATGCCTTCTCCGTATTTGATGATTGCCTTGGCGGTGGCGAGAACGGCGTCCCAAGAATGAGGGTGCGTTTTATCTTCCTCAACATCAATGATCACGAAATACACGGATAAACGATGTTAGCTACCTCAATTAGAACATCAACATGATTCCTACGGGTGGACATAAGTATGATTAGCTAAGGAAAGTCTAAGGTCGGTCTTGGTTGGTTTCTCCTTAGTTAACTTATTATAGATTGACAAAGGCATTATGTTCACATCGGTCCTTGATCGCCAAGGCATTTATATTATCCATGTCACCGATGCTAACCGGTATCACGAAATTCCTGTGGTGTCTCGTTTTCTTGTTAACGGTTTTTATAACCAACTCATACAGAGGTTCCATAGGTAAGGCGTCGTATTCTTCTTCCGCTATTTTCCTTCAAGAGCTTCCCTAAGAACTTCATTGTACCTAAAGTTGTTTACTTGGTTTGCAATGGTTTTCTTGTTAATTTCGTGCTTAAGGTAGTACTCAATGGTCTCAGTTCATCATTAGGCATGCACTCCTTCTTCGTGCTTTCCTCGCTTTCCACATCTCACCCTTGCATTCTTAGGCATAATGGAAACGGCGTTTACAAATGAAGTGAGAGGGCAATCGTTGCTTCTTCGAGCACCTTTTCGAACCTTTGTTTTGGTAAATTCAATTACCAAATTCATCATTTCTTTCGTTTTTGCTTGCATTTCCTCTCTCGCATATAAACCTCCTCTTCAACGGCTAATCTCTCCGTATGAGCCATGTACTCCTCATTTGATCCTTGAAGCTTGGTGAAAGTGGTATTGGGAAGTAGAAGCAGGCGCCTTCGAACTCGGGTTTTGCTCGTGACTTGGGGACTCAAAGAAGGTGTGGAGCGGTTGGTGGAGTTGGCGGTTTGACGACCTCTCGAGGAATTTGTACGGGGCTCTTTTCGCCTTTCCATAAGATAATCAATTCCTCTCGATGGCACTCAATTGCTCCTCGAGTGTATCGGAGGATTCGGAAGGAGTGGATATGGCATTAACCACGTTAATCGGAGTTTCGGAGATTCACCCAATCTTCGTAGTTTTGATCGGCAAGCTCCTCTATAATATCCCATGATTTCTCTGCGTTAAAGTCGCCGAGCCTTCCACCGCGGCTCGATCAATGGATCGTCGAGTGATGAAATCGGTATGATCATAGAAGATTTGGATTTGAAGCCAAAGATCAATGCCATGGTGTGGAAGTCTACGAGTAGTTCCTTAAATCGAGTCCATGCTTTGTAAAGAGACTCACCTTGAGCTGCTGGAACGCCAAGATGTCTCGCCTAAGTTTAGTGGTTCTCCCGGTGGGAAAAATTGAGCAAGGAAGCGGCGGTAAGATCATCCCAACTTGAGATGGAGCCATGGAAGTCGCTCAAGCCAATTACTAGCTTGGTCCCGTAGAGAGAATTGGAAGAGACGCAGCGCGTGGTCTCCCGAGTAGTAGCATCAAGGTCGATGGAATCGACAATTTTGAGAAATCCTCGGATGTCGATTTGGATCTTCGAACGAAGTCCATGGAATGCACATCCGTTTTGCACCAACCGGATGGTGTCGGATCGCAGGGCCGTAGTTTGGGCTTGGTCGGGAAGCTCAATGGTGTTCCTATAGCCTAGGTGGCTTGGTCTTGAGTATTCACCAAGAGTACGGGCACTTGGCGGGTCATTTGGTGGTGGGTTGATGAGTGGTGGTTGGTTATCATCCTCCATGATGAAAAGTGATGGGTGTTACGAACAAAGGTCACGAAGAAGGGGATAGACTAAGAGAAAGCTAAAATGAGAAAAAGTTTACTTGATAGGAATCAAGCAAAGAACCTAAACGAGGTGGACTACTAACTAGCTATTCTATTCCCGTGGCGCCAAAAACTTGATAACGCTACACGCGTCGTTCAGGTCAAGGAAACTTCCTTTTCTTCGAGCAAGTTTTATAACACCTAGGCAAGGAACCTAATCGTTGTAGTGTAGTAATTAGGGTAAGCCACGGTATTGATATCGTTCTCTAGGGAATAGGAATGCTAGTAAGAAGTTACTACGCTAAGGTTAAGGTTGAGGAAGATTATTTTGTATTTTTATATTTTATGAAATGGAAAGGTACGAATCTCGGTATTGGATTTGGGGGTTGGTATTTCTACCGATAACTCTACTATTATCTAATTATCTAAACTAAGGTTGTGGGAGTTTATGTCTAATTAATGTGTGCTCGTATGATAGTTTAAAGATGTGTTTACTTAGGTTGTACTACTCCTTAATTATCTCCTATTGATGGTTGAGTTGTCACGTCCTTATTCTTAGTTGCGTTGTGTGTCTAAAGTTGTAGGGTATGCGTTTCTCCCAACTCTTTGAACTTACCAAAGGGTCTCGCCTACAAAACCCACTAGGGATGATAAACTCTTACTCTAAGGCACTCTTTGGATAATTTAGCCTACAACTACTCAGGTAATCATATTCTAAGGTTCACAAAGATGAATCAAGTATTAAGTACACAACGAATGACCTATCGCATTACTAGATCATTAATCAACCAAGATAAGAAACAACCAATCAATATTCAATAATTAAGTTTCATACTTCCTAAGCAAACACACAAATAAATTAGCCGGACATGGAGAACATGCAAGCATACACACAAATAATCAAAGACATAATTGAATTAATGAAGTAAATACTTATCTTGATGTAAGATAGGGTTTAAAACCCTAAAATACTGTACAAGACACCTTAGGTTCGGTTTAGGTATTCACCCAAAAGACTCTCCCTAAAACCGAAAAATTCGGATTCTATATATAAGATTACATATGCGACGGCGTCACTTATGTTTCGTGACCGCCGTGTCGCCGCCATTAGGGTTTCGTCTTGGCCACGTTAACCTTGCGACGACATCACCTTATGTCCGTGCCGCCCTCCTCTTTTCCGACGTCGTGCGGGTTGCATCTAGGCCGTCCCGAGTAGCAACGGCCTACTCTTTAAAGCCCGCGTCGTCACTTGAAAATAGGGTATTTGCCATCGTATCATCACAAAATCCTCCGACGGCGCCGCAATTAACACCGACGCCGCCGCTTTCATTTCAGTGACTTTGAGTGTCTCGATTCTCACTTTGGCCCTTTTCTTCAGATATTCGCGCCTTTTCGTCCAAATAAGTGCCATTCCAAAGATTTTGCCTTCAAGAGACCTAAAAGTGAAAAGGAACGATATTAAGCAATAACGGATACAAAAGTGATCAAATAAGGACTTAAACGACCCCTCAAAATGGTACCTTTTAAAACCCTTATCAGCCGGAATAGCTAGTTCTTATCTGGGTCAAACTGGTTCGTATTGGTTCTTGGCCGGAATAGGCAGTTCTTAGCTGGATCTAACTGGTTCTTGGCCAGAATAGCTAGTTCCTATTTGGATCTAACTATTTATTGGCCGGAATAGCTAGTTCTTAACCGGTTCTAATCGGTTCTTGGCCGAATATCCGGTTCTTAACAAGTTCTAATCGGTTCCCTCTTGGTTCAGCCGTTCCGGTCGTTTTGACAGTATTTCACCGAAAACGGAGTTACGCTTCAAAAGTTATGGCCGCTTGAAGTTTTGACGTAAAAGTCATCTTTGGTCAAGCCGCAAGTGGTCAAACCGCAAGTAGTCAAACCGTAAAAGTCAAAACTCGGTTTTTATCAAATCGCAGTGGTCAAATCGCATTGGTCAAATCACGGGATTGTCAAACCGGAATACAAACCGCTTAAATCAAACCGCTTTTTATCAAACCGCTTCTTATTAAACCGCTTATCAAACCGCTATATCAAACCGGCAAGACAAACTGCCTGAGTCAAACCGCTTAAGTCAAACTGCTTATGTCAAACCCCTAAAGACAAACCGCTTGAGTCAAACCGCTTAAGTCAAACCGCTTAAGTCAAACCGCTTAAGTCAAACCGCTTATGTCAAACCGCTTCCGATACAACGAATCTAGACAAACCGCATCCAAGAACTTGACAAATCGCTTCCTTGATCAGATCAAATCGCACCCAAATGACATCAAACCGCATACAAGAAAATAGTATGAGACTCAAACCACTTCCTTGAAACTCTTCAAAAACTAAAGTTTTCTAATCCAAAACATTATAACCAACATGAATTAAGCCTTCCAAACCAAAACCTAAGCACTTATGATGATTCTAAACACAAAAGTACTATCAAAATTCAGACTTTAACACTTTTAGGGTATAGAATTAGAACAAACAAAACATACAAATAACCAATCTTTATGATCTAACCATGGCTCTTGATACCAATTGTTGTATATTGGTTATTGTAACACACAAACAATCAATTATATGGTTCAAATCTTAGCAAGAAACTTGGAGAGAGAAAGTGGGAGATGGGATCCTTTCTAGAGAGAGAAAGTGAAAGAAAAACAAAGAGAAGGTTAGATTAAGAAATGAAATGTCCAACACTGGAGGTAGAGGGTATTTATAGTTTTACATAATATGCCCTCTGTCGGGCTGTGGATCAGGCATACGGTGGGTAAAGACCCGTCCGTCCTCCACAGTGTTACTCTAACTAACTAACTAACTAATAGATAACGTAATGTTTACGAGCTAACATATGCTAGACAATAGTTGGGGTGATCGACACTTCACTATGGATTTTCTAAATCCTAACAGAATAGGCGCTTTTAGTGGATCTAACGGTTCTTGGCCAAAATAGCATGTTCTTAATTGGTTCTTCTTGGTTATTGGCCGAATAGCTAGTTCTTATCCGGTTCAAACCGGTTTGTATTTTTCTTGGCCGAATAGGCGGTTCTTAGTCGGATCTAATCGGTTCTTGGCCGAATAGCTAGTTCCTATTTGGATCTAACTATTTATTGGCCGGAATTGCTAGTTCTTAACTGGTTCTTACTGGTTCTAGTCCGGAATATCCAATTCTTAACAAGTTCTAACTGTTTCCTACTGGTTTAGGCTGTTCCGGTCGTTTTGTCAGGTATTTCGCTGAAAACGGAGTTACAGTTCAAAAGTTATGGCCGTTTGAAGTTTTGACGTAAAAAGTCATCTTTGGTCAAGCCGCAAGTGGTCAAACCGCAAGTAGTCAAACCGTAAAAGTCAAAACTCGGTTTTTTTGATCAAATCGCAGTGGTCAAATCGCATTGGTCAAATCACATGATTGTCAAACCGCTGGAATACAAACCGCTTAAATCAAACCGCTTTTTATCAAACCGTTTCTTATTAAACCGCTTCTTATCAAACAGCTTATATCAAACCGCTGAAGACAAACCGCCTGAGTCAAACCGCTTAAGTCAAACCGCTTATGTCAAACCCCTAAAGACAAACCGCTTGAGTCAAACCGCTTAAGTCAAACCGCTTATGTCAAACCGCTTCCGATACAACGAATCTAGACAAACCGCATCCAAGAACTTGAAAAATCGCTTCCTTGATCAGATCAAATCACACCAAATGACATCAAACCACATACAAGAAAATAGTACGAGACTCAAACCGCTTCCTTGAAACTCTTCAAAAACTAAACTATTCCAATCCAAAACACTATAACCAAGATGAATTAAGCCTTCCAAAGCGAAACCTAAGCACTTATGATGATTCTAAACACAAAAGTACTATCAAAATTCAAACTTTAACACTTTTAGGGTATAGAATTAGAACCAACAAAACACACAAATATCCAATATTTATGATCTAACCATGGCTCTTGATACCAATTGTTGTATATTGGTTATTGTAACACACAAACAATCAATTATATGGTTCGAATCTTAGCAAGAAACTTAGAGAGAGAAAGTGAGAGATGAGATCCTTTCTAGAGAGAGAAAGTGAAAGAAAAACAAAGAGAAGGTAAGATTAAGAAATGAAAGTTCCAACTCTCTACCTAGGGAGGTAGAGGGTATTTATAGTTTTACATAATACGCCCTCTGTCGGGCTGTGGATCAGGCATACGTTGGGTAAAGACCCGTCCGTCCTCCACGGTGTTACTTTAACTAACTAACTAACTACTAGATAACGTAATGTCTACGAGCTAACATATGCTAGACAATAGTTGGGGTGATCGACACTTCACTATGGATTTTCTAAATCCTAACAGGAATACGCAGTTCTTAGCTGGATATAACTGGTTCTAGGCCAAAATAGCATGTTCTTAATTGATTCTTACTGGTTATTGGCCGGAATAGCTAGTTCTTATCTAGTTCAAACTGGTTTGTAAAAGCTCTTTCCGGAATAGGCAGTTCTTAGTTGGATCTAACTAGTTCTTGGCCGGAATAGCTAGTTCCTATTTGGATCTAACTATTTATTGGCCGGAATAGCTGGTTCTAACTGGTTCTTACTGGTTCTTTCCCGGAATATCCAGTTCTTAACTAGTTCTAACTGGTTCCTGCTGTGTTCAAGCTGTTCGAGTCGTTTTGTCAGGTATTTCGCTGATAACGGTGTTACGGTTCAAAAGTTATAGCCGTTTGAAGTTTTGACGTAAAAAGTCAACTTTGGCAAGTCTCAAGTGGTCAAACCGCAAGTAGTCAAACCGTAAAAGTCAAAACTCGGTTTTTTTAATCAAATCACAGTGGTCAAATCGCATTGGTCAAATCACAGGATTGTCAAACCGTTGGAATACAAACCGCTTAAATCAAACCGCTTTTTATCAAACCGTTTCTTATCAAACCGGTTCTTATCAAACCGCTTAGATCAAACCGCTGAAGACAAACCGCTTGAGTCAAACCGCCTAAGTCAAACCGCTTATGTCAAACCCCTAAAGACAAACCGCTTGAGTCAAACCGCTTAAGTCAAACCGCTTAAGTCAAACCGCTTATGTCAAACCGCTTATGTCAAACCACTTCTGATACAACGAATCTAGACAAACCGCATCCAAGAACTTGACAAATCGCTTCCTTGATCAGATCAAATCGCATCTAAATGACATCAAACCGCATACAAGAAAATAGTACGAGACTAAAAGGCTTCCTTGAAACTCTTCAAAAACTAAACTTTTCCAATCCAAAACACTATAACCAAGATGAATTAAGCCTTCCAAACCGAAACCTAAGCACTTATGATGATTCTAAATACAAAAGTACTATCAAAATTCAAACTTTAACACTTTTAGGGTATAGAATTAGAACCAACAAAACACACAAATAACCAATCTTTATAATCTAATCATGGCTCTTGATACCAATTGTTGTATATTGGTTATTGTAACACACAAACAATCAATTATATGGTTCGAATCTTAGAAAGAAACTTAGATAGAGAAAGTGGGAGATGGGATCCTTTCTAGAGAGAGAAAATGAAAGAAAAACAAAGAGAAGGTTAGATTAAGAAATGAAAGGTCCAACCCTCTACCTTGGGAGGTAGAGGGTATTTATAGTTTTACATAATCGCCTACTGTCGGGTATATGGATCGGGCATACGATGGGTAAAGACCCGTCCGTCCTCCACGGTGTTACTCTAACTAACTAACTAACTAATAGATAACGTAATGTCTACGAGCTAACATATGCTAGACAATAGTTGGGGTGATCGACACTTCACTATGGATTTTCTAAATCCTAACAGAATAGGCAGTTCTTAGCTGGATCTAACTGGTTCTTGGCCAAAATAGCATGTTCTTAATTGGTTCTTACTGGTTATTGGCCGGAAAAGCTAGTTCTTATCTGGTTCAAAATGGTTTGTATTGGTTCTTGGCCGGAATAGGCAGTTCTTAGCTGGATCTAACTGGTTCTTGGCCAAAATAGCTAGTTCCTATTTGGATCTAACTATTTATTGGCCGGAATAGCTAGTTCTTAACTGGTTCTAACTGGTTCTTGGCCGGAATATCCGGTTCTTAACAAGTTCTAACTGGTTCCAACTGGTTCAGGCTGTTCCGGTCGTTTTGACAGGTATTTCACTGAAAACGGAGTTACAGTTCAAAAGTTATGGCCGTTTGAAGTTTTGACGTAAAAAGTCATCTTTGGTCAAGCCGCAAGTGGTCAAACCGCAAGTGGTCAAACCGTAGAAGTCAAAACTCGGTTTTTTTGATCAAATCGTAGTGGTCAAATCGCATTGGTCAAATCACAGGATTGTCAAACCGCTGAAATACAAACCGCTAAAATCAAACCGCTTTTTATCAAACCGTTTCTTATTAAACCGCTTCTTATCAAACAGCTTATATCAAACCGCCTGAGTCAAACCGCTTAAGTCAAACCGCTTAAGTTAAACCGCTTATGTCAAACCGCTAAAGACAAACCGCTTGAGTCAAACCGCTTAAGTCAAACCGCTTAAGTCAAACCGCTTATGTCAAACCGCTTACGTCAAACCGCTTATGTCAAACCGCTTCCGATACAACGAATCTAGACAAACCGCATCCAAGAACTTGACAAATCGCTTCCTTGATCAGATCAAATCGCACCCAAATGACATCAAACCGTATACGATAAAATAGTACGAGACTCAAACCGCTTCCTTGAAACTCTTCAAAAACTAAACTTTTCCAATCCAAAACACTATAACCAAGATGAATTAAGCCTTCCAAACCAAAACCTAAGAACTTATAATGATTCTAAACACAAAAGTACTATCAAAATTCAAACTTTAACACTTTTAGGGTATAGAATTAGAACCAACAAAACACACAAATATCCAATATTTATGATCTAACCATGGCTCTTGATACCAATTGTTGTATATTGGTTATTGTAACACACAAACAATCAATTATATGGTTCGAATCTTAGCAAGAAACTTAGAGAGAGAAAGTGAGAGATGAGATCCTTTCTAGAGAGAAAGTGAAAGAAAAACAAAGAAGGTAAGATTAAGAAATGAAAGTTCCAACCCTCTACCTTGGGAGATAGAGGGTATTTATAGTTTTACATAATACGCCCTCTGTCGGGCTGTGGATCAGGCATACGTTGGGTAAAGACCCGTCCGTCCTCCACGGTGTTACTTTAACTAACTAACTAACTACTAGATAACGTAATGTCTACGAGCTAACATATGCTAGACAATAGTTGGGGTGATCGACACTTCACTATGGATTTTCTAAATCCTAACAGGAATACGCAGTTCTTAGCTGGATCTAACTGGTTCTAGGCCAAAATAGCATGTTCTTAATTGGTTCTTACAGGTTATTGGCCGGAATAGCTAGTTCTTATCTAGTTCAAACTACAAGCTCTTTCCGGAATAGGCAGTTCTTAGTTGGATCTAACTAGTTCTTGGCCAGAATAGCTAGTTCCTATTTGGATCTAACTATTTATTGGTCGGAATAGCTAGTTCTTAACTGGTTCTACTGATTCTTGGCCGGAATATCTGGTTCTTAACAAGTTCTAACTGGTTCCCTCTTGGTTCAGCTTATTCAGTCGTTTTGACAGTATTTCACGAAACGGAGTTACGGATTCAAAAGTTATGGCCGTTTGAAGTTTTGACGTAAAAAGTCATCTTTGGTCAAGCCGCAAGTGGTCAAACCGCAAGTAGTCAAACCGTAAAAGTCAAAACTCGGTTTTTTTGATCAAATCGCAGTGGTCAAAATGCATTGGTGAAATCACAGGATTGTCAAACCGCTGGAATAAAACCGCTTAAATCAAACCACTTTTTATCAAACCGTTTCTTATTAAACCGCTTCTTATCAAACAACTTATATCAAACCGCTGAAGACAAACCGCCTGAGTCAAATCGCTTAAGTCAAACCGCTTATGTCAAACCCCTAAAGACAAACCGCTTGAGTCAAACCGCTTAAGTCAAACCGCTTATGTCAAACCGCTTACGTCAAACCGCTTATGTCAAACCGCTTCCGATACAACGAATCTAGACAACCCGCATCCAAGAACTTGACAAATCGCTTCCTTGACCAGATCAAATCACACCAAACGACATCAAACCGCATACAAGAAAATAGTACGAGACTCAAACCGCTTCCTTGAAACTCTTTAAAAACTAAACTTTTCCAATCCAAAACACTATAACCAAGATGAATTAAGCCTTCCAAACCGAAACCTAAGCACTTATGATGATTCTAAACACAAAAGTACTATCAAAATTCAAACTTTAACACTTTTAGGGTATAGAAATAGAACCAACAAAACACACAAATAACCAATATTTATGATCTAACCATGGCTCTTGATACCAATTGTTGTATATTGGTTATTGTAACACACAAACAATCAATTATATGGTTCGAATCTTAGCAAGAAACTTAGAGAGAGAAAGTGAGAGATGCTATCCTTTCTAGAGAGAGAAAGTGAAAGAAAAACAAAGAGAAGGTTAGATTAAGAAATGAAAGTTCCAACTCTCTACCTTGGGAGGTAGAGGGTATTTATAGTTTTACATAATACGCCCTCTGTCGGGCTGTGGATTAGGCATACGTTTGGTAAAGACACGTCCGTCCTCCACAGTGTTACTTTAACTAACTAACTAACTAATAGATAACGTAATGTCTACGAGCTAACATATGCTAGACAATAGTTGGGGTGATCGACACTTCACTATGGATTTTCTAAATCCTAACAGAATAAGCGGTTCTTAGGCTGGATCTAACCGGTTCTTGGCCAAAATAGCATGTTCTTAATTGGTTCTTCTTGGTTATTGGCCTAATAGCTAGTTCTTATCTAGTTCAAAATGGTTTGTACTAGCTCTTGGCTAGAATAGGCGGTTCTTAGTTGGATCTAATGGTTCTTGGCCTAATAGCTAGTTCCTATTTGGATCTAACTATTTATCGGCGGAATAGCTAGTTCTTAAATGGTTCTAACTAGTTCGGTTCTTGGCCGGAATATCCAGTTCTTAACTAGTTCTAACTCGTTCCTGCTGGTACAGGCTGTTCCAATCGTTTTGACAGGTATTTCGCTGATAACGGTGTTACTGTTCAAAAGTTATGGCCGTTTGAAGTTTTGACGTAAAAAGTCAACTTTGGCAAGCCGCAAGTGGTCAAACCGCAAGTAGTCAAACCGTAAAAGTCAAAACTCGGTTTTTTTGATCAAATCACAGTGGTCAAATCGCATTGGTCAAATCACAGGATTGTCAAACCGTTGGAATATAAACCGCTTAAATCAAACCGCTTTTTATCAAACCGTTTCTTATCAAACCGCTTCTTATCAAACCGCTTAGATCAAACCGCTGAAGATAAACCGCCTGAGTCAAACCGCCTAAGTCAAACCGCTTATGTCAAACCCCTAAAGACAAACCGCTTGAGTCAAACTGCTTAAGTCAAACCGCTAAAGTCAAACCGCTTATGTCAAACCGCTTATGTCAAACCACTTCCGATACAACGAATCTAGACAAACCGCATCCAAGAACTTGACAAATCGCTTCCTTGATCAGATCAAATCGCACCCAAATGACATCAAACCGCATACAAGAAAATTAATAGTACGAGACTAAAAGGCTTCCTTGAAACTCTTCAAAAACTAAACTTTTCCAATCCAAAACACTATAACCAAGATGAATTAAGCATTCCAAACCAAAACCTAAGCACTTATGATGATTCTAAACACAAAAGTACTATCAAAATTCAAACTTTAACACTTTTAGGGTATAGAATTAGAACCAACAAAACACACAAATAACCAATCTTTATAATCTAATCATGGCTCTTGATACCAATTGTTGTATATTGGTTATTGTAACACACAAACAATCAATTATATGGTTCGAATCTTAGAAAGAAACTTAGATAGAGAAAGTGGGAGATGGGATCCTTTCTAGAGAGAGAAAATGAAAGAAAAACAAAGAGAATGTTAGATTAAGAAATGAGAGGTCCAACCCTAAGAGGTAGAGGAATTTATAGATTTACATAACGCCCTACATCACGGATCGGGCATATAGTGGGTAAAGACCCGTCCGTCCTCCACGGTGTTACTCTAACTAACTAACTAACTAATAGATAACGTAATGTCTACGAGCTAACATATGCTAGACAATAGTTGGGGTGATCGACACTTCACTATGGATTTTCTAAATCCTAACAGGAATAGGCAGTTCTTAGCTGGATCTAACTGGTTCTTGGCCAAAATAGCATGTTCTTAATTGGTTCTTACTGGTTATTGGCCGGAATAGCTAGTTCTTATCTGGTTCAAACTGGTTTGTATTGGTTCTTGGCCGGAATAGGCAGTTCTTAGCTGGATCTAACTGGTTCTTGGCCAGAATAGCTAGTTCCTATTTGGATCTAACTATTTATTGGCCGGAATAGCTAGTTCTTAACTGGTTCTAAGCGGTTCTTGGCCAATATCCGGTTCTTAAATAGTTCTAACCGGTTCCTACCGGTTCAGCCGTTCCGGTCATTTTGACAGGTATTTCGCTGAAAACGGAGTTACAGTTCAAAAGTTATGGCCGTTTGAAGTTTTGACGTAAAAAGTCATCTTTGGTCAAGCCGCAAGTGGTCAAACCGCAAGTAGTCAAACCGTAGAAGTCAAAACTCGGTTTTTTTGATCAAATCGCATTGGTCAAATCACAGGATTGTCAAACCGCTAAAATACAAACCGCTAAAATCAAACCGCTTTTTATCAAACCGTTTCTTATTAAACCGCTTCTTATCAAACAACTTATATCAAACCGCCTGAGTCAAACCACTTATGTCAAACCCCTAAAGACAAACCGCTTGAGTCAAACCGCTTAAGTCAAACCGCTTAAGTCAAACCGCTTATGTCAAACCACTTACGTCAAACCGCTTATGTCAAACCGCTTCCGATACAACGAATCTAGACAAACCGCATCCAAGAACTTGACAAATCGCTTCCTTGTTCAGATCAAATCGCACCCAAATGACATTAAACCGTATACAAGAAAATAGTACGAGACTCAAACCGCTTCCTTGAAACTCTTCAAAAACTAAACTTTTCCAATCCAAAACACTATAACCAAGATGAATTAAGCCTTCCAAACCAAAATCTAAGCACTTATTATGATTCTAAACATAAAACTACTATCAAAATTCAAACTTTAACACTTTTAGGGTGTAACACCCTAGGAAAATCCGATATAGGTTGTGGCCTGGAGAGATGCTGGGCTAATAAGATAACATTCGCCTTACAATGAAACAACGCGTTTTGTGGTCTACTGTGGATGGAGTTCTTAAGAACTGGCAGTTAAGCGTGCTTATGTGAGAGTAGAACTGGCTTGGGTGACCTGCCGGGAAGTCTTCACATAAGGCCACAAAAAAAAGACGCGAGCTCGCGGTTAAAGCGAACAATATTGTAGTCTCGAGTAGGCGGGATGTTACAAGTGGTATCGAGCCACCCCTGAGCCGCTCGAGATGGTGGGGCAAACCTCATCGAGGACGTGAGTCCTGGGGGGGGTGATTGTAACACCCTAGGCAAATCCCACATCAGTTGTGGCCTGGAGAGATGCGGGGCTCATAAGATAACATTCGCCTTACAATGTAACAACGCGTTTTGTGGTCTACTGCGGGTGGAGTTCTTAAGAACTGGCAGTTAAGCGTGCTTATGTGAGAGTAGTACTGGCTTGGGTGACCTGCCGGGAAGTCTTCACACAAGGCCACAAAAACAAAGCCGTGAACCTGCGCGTAAAGCGGACAATATTGTGGTCTGAGTAGGCGGGATGTTACATAGGGTATAGAATTCGAACCAACGAAACACACAAATAACCATTCTTTATGATCTAACCATGGCTCTTGATACCAATTGTTGGATATTGAATATTGTAACACACAAACAATCAATTATATGGTTCGAATATTAGCATGAAACTTAGAGAGAGAAAGTGGGAGATGGGATCCTTTCTAGATAGAGAAATTGAGAGAAAAACAAAGAGAATGTTAGATTAAGAAATGAAAGGTCCAACCCTCTACCTTGGGAGGTAAAGGGTATTTATAGTTTTACATAATACGCCCTCTGTCGGGTTGTGCATCAGGCACACGGTGGGTAAAGACCCGTCCGTCCTCCACGGTGTTACTCTAACTAACTAACTAACTAATAAATAACGTAATGTCTACGAGCTAACATATGCTAGACAATAGTTGGGGTGACCGACACTTCACTATGAATTTTCTAAATCCTAATAGGAATAGGTAGTTCTTAGCTGGATCTAACTGGTTCTTGGCCAAAATAGCATGTTCTTAACTGGTTCTTTATGGTTATTGGCCGGAATAGCTAGTTCTTATCTGGTACAAACTGGTTTGTACTGGTTCTTGGCCAGAATAGGCAGTTCTTAGTTGGATCTAACTGGTTCTTGGCCGGAATAGCTGACTCCTATTAGGATCTAAATATTTATTTGCCGGAATAGCTAGTTCTTAACTTGTTCTAACTGGTTCTTACTGGTTCTTGGCCAAAATATCCAGCTATTAAATAGTTCTAACTGGTTCCCACCGGGTTCAATCGCTCCGCCGCTTTGACAGTATTTCATTTGAAACCGGAGTTACGGTTCAAAAGTTATAGCCGTTTGAAGTTTTGACGTAAAAAGTCAACTTTGGTCAAGCCGCAAGTGGTCAAACCGCAAGTAGTCAAACCGTAAAAGTCAAAACTCAGTTTTTTTGATCAAATCACAGTGGTCATATCGCAGGATTGTCAAACCGCTGGAATACAAACCGCTTCTTATCAAACTACTTAACTTAAGTCGCTTCTTATCAAACCGCTTAGATCAAATCGCTGAAGACAAACCGCTTAAGTCAAACCGCTAAAGACAAACCGCTTGAGTCAAACCGCTTAAGTCTAACCGCTTAAGTCAAACCGCTTATGTCAAACCGCTTACGTCAAACCGCTTAAGTCAAACCGCTTCTGATACAACAAATCTAGACAAACTGCATCCACGAACTTGACAAATCGATTCCTTTATCAGATCAAATCGCACCCAAATGACATCAAACCGCATACAAGAAAATAGTACGAGACTCAAACCGCTTCCTTGAAACTCTTCAAAAACTAAACTTTTCCAATCCAAAACACTATAACCAAGATGAATTAAGCCTCCAAACCAAAACCTAAGCACTTATGATGATTCTAAACATAAAACTACTATCCGGCTATTATATCCGGCTATTACTAGTTCTAAATGGTTCTTACTGGTTCTTGGCCAAAATATCCGGCTATTAACTAGTTCTAACTGGTTCCTATTGGTTCAGGCTTTTCCGGCCATTTTGACAGGTATTTTGCTAAAACGGAGTTACGGTTCAAATGTTATGGCCGTTTGAAGTTTTGACGTAAAAAGTCAACTTTGGTCAACCGCAAGTGGTCAAACCGCAAGTAGTCAAACCGTAAAAGTCAAAATCGCTTTTTGATCAAATCGCAGCGGGTCATATCGCGTCAGATTGTCAAACCGGTCAATACAATTGTCAACCGCTTAAATCAAACCGCTTTTTATCAAACCGCTTCTTATCAAATTACTTAACTTAAACCGCTTCTTATCAAACCGCTTAGATCAAATCCCTGAAGACAAACCACTTAAGTCAAACCGCTTATGTCAAACCGCTTAAGACAAACCGCTTGAGTCAAAACACTTAAGTCAAACCGCTTACGTCAAACCGCTTATGTCAAACCGCTTACGTCAAACCGCTTAAGTCAAACCGCTTAAGTCAAACCACTTCCGATACAACAAATCTAGACAAACTGCATCCACGAATTTGACAAATCGATTCCTTGATCAGATCAAATCGCACCCAAATGACATCAAACCGCATACAAGAAAATAGTACGAGACTCAAACCGCTTCCTTGAAACTCTTCAAAAACTAAAATTTTCCAATCCAAAACACTATAACCAAGATGAATTAAGCCTTCAAAACCAAAACCTAAGCACTTATGATGATTCTAAACATAAAAGTACTATCAAAATTCAAACTTTAACACTTTTAGGGTGTAACACCCTAGGCAAATCCGACATCGGCTGTGGTCTGGAGAGATGTTGGGCACATAAGATAACATTCGCCTTACAATGACACAACGCGTTTTGTGGTTTACTGCGGGTGGAGTTCTTAAGAACTGGCAGTTAAGCGTGCTAATGTGAGAGTAGTACTGGCTTGGGTGACCTGCCGGGAAGTCTTCACACAAGGCCACAAAAACAAAGCCGTGAGCCTGCGGTTAAAGCGAACAATATTGTGGTCTGAGTAAGCGGGATGTTACAAGTGGTATCAGAGCCACTCCTGAGCCGTTCAGGATGGTGGGGCAAACCTCATCGAGGACGATGAGTCCCTAAGGGGGTAATTGTAACACCCTAGACAAATCCCACATCGCCTGTGGCCTGGAAAGATGTTGGGCTCATAAGATAACATTCGCCTTACAATGACACAACGCGTTTTGTGGTCTACTGCGGGTGGAGTTCTTAAGTTCTGGCAGTTAAGCTTGCTTATGTGAGAGTAGTACTAGCTTGGGTGACCTGCCGGGAAGTCTTAACACAAGGCCACAAAAACAAAGCCGTGAGCCTGCGGGTAAAGCGGACAATATTGTGGTCTGAGTAGGCGGGATGTTACATAGGGTATAGAATTCGAACCAACAAAACACACAAATAACCAATCTTTATGATCTAATCATGGCTCTTGATACCAATTGTTATATATTGATTATTGTAACACATAAACAATCAATTATATGGTTCGAATCTTAGTAAGAAACTTAGAGAGAGAAAGTGAGAGATGGGATCCTTTCTAGAGAGAGAAATTGAGAGAAAAACAAAGAGAATGTTAGATTAAGAAATGAAAGGTCCAACCCTCTACATTGGGAGGAAAAGGGTATTTATAGATTTGCATAATACGCCCTCTGTCGGGCTGTGGATCAGGCACACGGTGGGAAAAGACCCGTCCGTCCTCCACGGTGTTACTGATAAGGTTTTAAAAGGTACCATTTTGAGGGGTCGTTTTAGCCCTTATTTGATCACTTTTGTATCCGTTATTGCTTAATTTCGCCTTTTCACTTTTAGGTCTCTTGAAGGCAAAATGTCGGAATGGCACTTATTTGGACTAAAAGGCGCGAATTTATGAAGAAAATGGCCAAAGTCAAGAATCGAGCCACTCGATCGCTGGGCCCAAGGGGGGGCGCCAGGTGTTAATCATGACGCCGTCGCATCACTTTTGTGACGGCCGAGCCAAATTGCTCATTTACAAGTGACGGCGCGGCTTTAAAAGAGTAGACCGTCGCAACTCGGGCCGACCTAGATGTGACCCAGACGGCGTCGAAGTCAAGAGGACGGCGTCACGGACATAAGGTGACGCCGTCACAAGGTTAACGTGGCCAAGACGAAACCCTAATGATTTGCGACACGACGCGCCATTTAAACATAAGGTGACGCCACGTCAGCATATGTAATATTATATATAGAATCCAATTTTTAGCTTTAGAGAGAGTCTTTTGGAGTAAAACCTAAAACCGAACCTAAGGTGTCTTGTACAAGATTTTAGGTTTTAAACCCTATCTTACATCAAGATAAGTATTTACTTCATTAATTCAATTATGTCTTTGATTATTTGTGTGTATGCTTGCATGTACTCCATGTCCGGCTAATTTATTTGTGTGTTTGCTTAGAAGTATGAAACTTAATTATTGAATATTGATTGGTTGTTTCTTATCTTAGTTGATTAATGATCTAGTAATGCGATAGGTCATTCGCTAGTACTTAATGCTTGATTAATCTTTGTGAACCTTAGAATATGATTACCCCGAGTAGTTGTTGGCTAAATTATCCAAAGAGTGCCTTAGAGTAAGAGTTTATCATCCCTAGTGGGTTTTGTAGACGAGACCCTTTGGTAAGTTCAAAGAGTTGGGAGAAACGCACACCCTACAACTTTAGACACACAACGCAACTAAGAATAAGGACGTGACAACTCAACCATCAATAGGAGATAATTAAGGAGTATTATAACCTAAGTAAACACATCTTTAAACTATCATACGAGCACATTAATTAGACATAGACTCCCACAACCTTAGTTTAGATAATTAGATAATAGTAGAGTAATCGGTAGAAATACCAACCCCCCAAATCTAATACCCGAGATTCGTACCTTTCCATTTCATAAAATATAAAAATACAAAAAATAATCTTCCTCAACCTTAACCTTAGCGTAGTAACTTCTGTGGAGTTAGTTATGACTCCTTGAGATCGTTTTGAGCCTCTAGGGTTAACAATAACAATGACAATAAACATGATATGCAGCGGAATAAAACAAATCAAAGTTATTGACACAAGGTTTTTCATTATAATCACTCCAAGCCTCAAATATTATTTGATCGGAATAATCTGATTACACTAAACTTGTAACTGTGGATCAAAGATCCTCGAGGCTAAACTACACAAACCCTAGGCGTCCACTTAGAGGACTTGACGCCTAGATACACACACACACCTTTAATGACTACATTATGGAAGACTTGTATGTAAAACCTACACCCCATGTCCTCTTTATATACTAGAGGATTAGGGTTTACAAAATACTACGAAGGACTAAATAATAAATTTTCTTTTGCAAGCAAGTCCTTCCATCTTTTTGTAGGTTTAATCTTTGTCACTTTAAGTCCCTTTGTTTCATTCTTCTATTTACTTTGTCTCATCAAATCCAAGGAACCTAAACCCAACAATCTTCCCTATTTGATGATGACAAAACAAACAAAGTCGTGTACGAACTTCCCTAGACGAAGTAGCGTGGTTGAGATGTAAACATCTCCTAAATGAAACAAGTCTTGTCTTCCCTTAATCCATGCCACGCCACTCCAATATATCTTCCCTTTTGTTATCAACAAATAGAAATTAACAAAGAGAAACTTCCCTTGAGTGGTGCACGAACATAAAAGATTCTTCAAATCAGAAGCTCCATGTAATGATCACTTGTGAAGAAAATCAAATATAACAAACTTGATGAAGAAGTAAAATCACCCAAACTTGCATCTTATGTCTTGTTTATCCACGTGACTCTGAACGTATACTAACCAATGTATAAGGAGACCGCAATCTCTTGACAATAATCACTGAGCACAATAACGTCACTCCTTAAAGTGTTTGTCAATTCTTCGTCAACACCCTTTAAGCACGAACAAGTTATCTCCAAAGTGTAACACCCACTTTGAGATATGATAAGAACACAAACCTGTGAAACTCAACTACAACATCAAATTAATGATATTTGACCCTCTTCGTAATCAATTATGCAATAAATCGAAATCCAAGCTTTTTAACACTTTTAAGAACAAATTCCAAACTCCGGTGTGTGAACCAAAAACCCATGTGTGTGTCGTCCAAAAACCAAAACACTTGTACAACTTCCCCTCAATTAACGTCATCATCAGTAAAATCCACATAAAATCTCTTGACAGTAAAAGCTCTTGACAATAAAATATTGTCACTGATGACAATAAAATAATGTCATCCAAATACCAAATTTTCCATATCTTTACCACAAACTCACGTTAACATAAGATGCGATCATTGGTCCACAAAACGAATCTTCAATTAATATTACATGTAGCAGATTTAATGTTCACAAAATCCACTAACTTGACCAATGAAAACTTATTATTTTGTGAAAAAGATAACACCACCGTCCCACTAATATAAACCACCAATCATAAAGAAGTACCACATAATTTTGACAATCCCTTATACGAGAATTTCAAATAACCAGTGAAGATTATTCGATTTCATTCCCACTCATGCATAATGTTCATATAAAAAACTTTTGAGCAAAGACAAATCATTAGTAGTACCGTGATAATGATCAATACAAACAGTCAACACATCCGCATAAACCGGTAACATAACTATAATGAAAGTGACAATAGAAGCGAAAGTAGCGAGTATCCGATATGCCTAGTAGTGAACACGAGATAATACTAGCGTGGTTACCTTCGAAGCCCATCGGTGGTTACAAGTAAAGCTATCGCGGTTACGATATAACCAGAAGTGGTTTTGAGAAGCTTGTCGATGGTTACTTAGATGAAGCTATCGAAGGTTGAGAAAACTAGCCATGAATTGGTTTAAGCGTAGCGAGAAACACTCTTACAATCCATATTACTTCTCCTTCTTTGTCCACCGACATGCTCCAAAACCCGTGAGATATTGCATGAATAAATGAGTACCGGAAAAGACAAGTCATCAATACCAAAAGAAACAAACACTCCTTCACCATAAACCATATTCTATATAGTATAACTTTACCGAAGCTCGGATCGAAAATTCCTTCGTGGAAAGTTAAATAGGTATATAGAGAAGCTCCACCAAAAATTTCACCGATCCAACGGTTAACGAAAAGTTATCGCTTTCAAAACAAAGTCTTTGCGAGAAAGTTGCAGATCACGCACAAATCCGATTTTCTTCAAACTTTTCGCCAAGAAACCTTGCGAATCCCTAGGTAACGAGCTCCCAATCTCCGATACCAATTGTGGAGTTAGTTATGACTCCTTGAGATCGCTTTGAGCCTCTAGGTTAACAATAATGACAATAAACATGATATGCGTGAATAAAACAAATCAAAGTTATTGACACAAGGTTTTCATTATAATCACCCAAGCCTCAAATATTATTTGATCGAATAATACGGTTACACTAAACTTGTAACAGGGATCAAAGATCCTTGAGGCTAAACTACACAAACCCTAGGCGTCCACTTAGAGGACTTGACGCCTAGATACACACACACACCTTTAATGACTACATTATGGAAGACTTGTATGTAAAACCTACACCCCATGTCCTCTTTATATACTAGAGGATTAGGGTTTACAAAATACTACGAAGGACTAAATAATAAATTTTCTTTTGCAAGCAAGTCCTTCCATCTTTTGTAGGTTTAATCTTTGTCACTTTAAGTCCCTTTGTTTCATTCTTCTATTTACTTTGTCTCATCAAATCCAAGGAACCTAAACCCAACAACTTCTTACTAGCATTCCTATTCCCCTAGAGAGCGATATCAATACCCGTGGTTTACCCTAATTACTA
>CM040242.1:297531870-297584227 GCA_022545495.1 Chrysanthemum lavandulifolium | reverse complement strand
AATCAATTTCCTTTTTTGAAAAAAGTATTTGAAAAAACATTTTGATATTTTTTCAAATTCTTTTTTCGGAAATTTTATTTTTTCAATTTTTTTTGGAACTTTGCGAAAAAAATTCAAATTTTTTTTTCAAAATTTTTTTGGAATTTTTTTTGAAATTTTTTTTTTGAAATTTTTTTTTTCAAATTTTTTCAAAATGTTTTTCTTTATGAAAATTTTTTTCAAAATTTTCAATATGTTAAAATAGTACAAAAACAAACAAAAAGTAAGAAAAACAGACAAAATGTAAGAAAATGGATGAAAACCGATAAAAACGTAAGAAAGACGGACAAAACGTAAGAAAAATAGAGAAAAACGGATGAAAAAGGACAAAAACGAATGAAAACGTATAAAAACAGATGAAAACGTTTAAAAAACGGATAAAAACGTAAAAAACCAGACTAATACGTATAAAAACGGATGAAAACGTAAAATAACGGATGAAAACGGATAAAAATGTATAAGAACGGGTGAAAAAGTATAAAAACGGACTAAATCTGAAAGTCAATAACCATAAGGACCATTACTGTAACTTTTTTAACTGAAAAAAAAAAGTCAAGGGATGACCGGTGAAAGTCAACGCAAGCCACAAGGACCATTTCTGTCAATTTTCAAACTTTCTAACCTGGTAACCTACTAGTTTACGGTCATATTACGTAGATCATTGCAAATTTGATAGTATTTTGCGTACAATGATAATTTTCAAAGTTCATTGCACAGATCGTCTGTTTTGAAATACTATGTTGCGTATTTTTAACTTTCACCCTATCTCTAAATCTAAATATAATAAAGGATATATGTGTGACCCTCGCAGCATATGATTCTCGTAACTACAAAAAAAAAAATGCCATCTGGTTTCACCTTCGTTGCCACCTACATTACCAAGTTTATTACACCGTTTTTCATATGATATAAGGTAAAAGATTAGATGTGTACCTCGTGGCTCCATGATTCATCTGAGTTCTTGAAAAAACGCACCATGTTGCAACTTATTAGGCTAGCCCCAGTAAGGAACCCCAATCCCCCTAATTTTCACTGCCACGTTAGCTTTCTCTCTCCAGCGACCTGCAGGCGATTAGGTGCCCCAGTAAGGGCGACCAAGTTCAATTTATTTATTTTTTTTTTTATTTTTTAAAAAAAAAAAAAAAACATTTTTAACACAAAATAAAATTTCATTAATAATTAAAACGTTACATAATAATGCAAATAAAATTAAAACATTACGACAATACAACGACTAAACTAGTTTTGATTCTCACGATGCCAAATGTCTTCCACCAATCGGCTTTGAGGCTAAGATGAGTCGTTCATTGCATATCTCCTTGGTAATTTCCAACGATTCCACATGCGTTCTATGGGATCATAAGAACGGTGTTCTCATTGAAAGAATACGGAGATATCGCCGTCTGTTCATTCCGAATTATCATATTATGTAATATGATACATGTGTACATTATATGCGATAGACGCTCTTTGTCAAACCCTCTAGCCGGATATTTAATCATTAGCCACTTCTTCTTTAGTACACCAAAAGCACGCTCCACATCTTTTCTTGCCGCCGTGCATCGCCTTATACAATATTCGTTTGTGATCATTCGTCCTCGGATTTTTAATGGACTTCATAATAACCGACCATTCCGTATATATCCCATCGCAAGATAATATCCGCGCTATAAGGCACGCCGTAAGCAACGAATTCCACATCCGTGCTCTCCCGCTTTGAGATCATTGAAAAGAGGCGATGCACGTAAAATATTTACGTCGTTATTCATCCAGCGACACCAAAGAACGCATGCCAAATCCATAAATCTTGGGACGCGATCGCTCCAATAAAATGAAAGGACTTTGCCCGTGATCACCCCTACAAAATTGAGCTTTTAAAGCATGCGGGCAATTCTCCCACGCCAATCTGCGTAATCGATGCTTCCTATCATCCCATGAAACCCATGACTTTGGTAGTGATGAGCATAGAGTTTGTCAATGTCACTAACCGTCGGCTTTCGCAAATACTCGGACCATATAACTCCATTATCACCTCACAAAATTTTTCGAGACACTCACGAATTGTTGACGCACCCATTTGCACGTATTCGTCTAGAGCATCAGCATTGACCCCGTATGCCAATTGACGGATTGACGAAGTACACTTTATCAATGGAGAAATACCAAGCACGCCCGCACAATCGGAGTTTGTTGGAAATAAGGTGAATGATCGGTTATATCTCGGACAATTCGTGTGAATAGTCGTCGGCTCATACGGAAACGATCATAGAATGTCAGATCGCCGTATCTTGGGGTCTCACCAAGTAAGCATCAACTAAACGGTTATGAGCACCCACACGATCCCTACTAACTTGGGTTCGTGAGACTTTTCTCGAGGCTTGAATAGCCTCCCAAAGACTCTTCCGCAAACATCATAAATTGGTACTAACTTCGCTTTCATCATCCGATGACGAATCGGCAATGAATAGCTCGTAAGAATTAAAACTCATAGTGTGTAAAGAATATAGAGAATGTGAAATGAGATTTGTGAGTTTAGTGTAAATATGTTGTGTATTTATAAGGTAGTTTTAGTTGTATATATATATATATATATATATATATATATATATATATATATATATATATATATATATATATATTTTTTAAGCTCAAACGCTTTTTTTTGATTGCAACGTAAACTAAACATTTAAACGGTAATAACATCCTTTGTCTCGATCGTGCATGCGATTCATTTGGTAAATATTGTATGCGATCGAGTTGAGCCACAATCGTGCCGATCGAATGAAATCGATCGCCACAGCCACGATCGAGTGTGAATCGCCCTCATTGGGGCTAGCCTTACACATCCAACAACCCTGTATCTTTTGTCGGGTCGTGCAAAACCCTTATCTGTGAATAACTAACACAACGTGGATTCATGAATACCACTGTATATCTTAAACCGGTTTATCCGAAAATATATTTATTATTGTAATAAAGTATTTAATACTGTAGTAGATTTATGCACAGTAATTATTTGGAAAAACGTGTCTCAGGTCCAGCCTAATTGACCCCTCTTTTGATCTGTACCAAAAATTCCACAACTTTGGCCCCCATTACCCCGACATGCCCTATTTTCCACCTGAATTATTAAGTCTTCTCTAGCTAGTCAAACTAGAGGACTATTCACATGTATACTTTGCGACTTGAAATAATACTAAATTCTCTTTGAAACATCAGGGAAATTGGTTTTCTGCGGGCTGAAGACAGCTTGTTAATGGATGTGTGTCCTGATTCAAAATGAAAAACAACTTGTTTCTTTTCTACTTATTACAAAGATATTTCCTGAATGTGGAGCCCCTAAAAAATCGAGTCCTGCCAGCTAACAAAAGACATACACGCCCTCACCCACTTTATTATATTACTACTTTCTTCCCCAAATCTCACCATATGATATGAACTTTCCAGGATTCAACGGATGAATCGAAGAAGAACTATCCTATCAACACAAGAACTTCAAGAAAAGAAGGAATTTCAAATTAATTGGACGATTTTATTGAACGATTGTAATTCTGTTACAGGAATGACTAAGAGAGAAAGTTGGTTTTACAAATTGATAAGCTAAACTGGAAATGATGACTTTTTATGTCTGACTTTTGTTTATTACCCATATCACATCACTCCGTAAAACCTCTGCGCCTTCAACTGCTGGCACCTCCCACCGACACTCCTCCAGGGCACCCCGTTACGTCACAGTGTTTTCATGCCTCTTCAACTCTAACCAATAATCTCACCATCCACCATCTGAAACAATCTTTTTTGTCTCCTAAATTAGTTTCATTCCTTTAAAGGTAAGTCATTGTTGAACAAGCAGTGGATGGCCTGTTCGTGATTGAGTTCATATTGTTTTGATTACAAGAAATTGAAAGTTATGAGTTAGGAAACACAAATATGGTCAAAATATTGAATGAGTTATCAATGATTAAATATCAAATATTTATCAGAGGTTTATAGTTTGTGTTACTCAAAATTCATGTTAAGAAAAATATAAAAACTAATAATTTCTAACTCATGCATCATGTACAAGGATAAATTGGTCATTTACTATTATTAATATGGTTTATTAAGCAAAAAAAAGAAACAACTTTGGCACATATAAAACTTTTTCTAGACCAAGCAAAAGTTATCTAAAAGGTCACATTTTGCGAACACGACTTAATGCCAAAAAAAAAAGAAACAGCCCCTTAAGTACTCCTTATAGTCAGCACAAGCTAACTCCACCCTTGTAAACAATGGACTATCACCACTGCTGTAGTTTGATTCTCGGCCTCACATTCTTCCTCATTATCTCATTCTCAACTGCTGATGAAGCAGCCATCATGGCTAAGCTTTCCAAATCCATTTCCCCTACCCCGTTCACGAGGGATGAGAACAATTTCTGTAAATGGAAAGGAATCGCTTGTGACAGGGGCAGTGTTACCACAATCAATCTTTCTCATATGTCCCTCACTGGAACCCTCCCATCTGACCTCAACAGCCTTCCTAACCTTAAAATTCTAGCTATGCAAGGAAACTCATTATCTGGTCCTTTACCTACTCTATCTAACCTTACTTACCTTGACCAAGTTATACTCGATGGTAACAAATTTACTTCAATCCCCTCGGACCTTTTTAATGGTCTCACTAATCTCCGGAGTTTTAGCATTTCAGACAACTTACAGTTGTCCCCATGGAGTCTCCCTAACAACCTTAATTCGAGTACCAATTTACAATCATTTCAAGCCAACCAAGCCAACATATACGGTACCATTCCTGACATTTTTTATTGGTTTCCTAAATTGCAGAATCTTAGCCTTTCTTATAATAACCTCACTGGAAGTCTTCCTGCATCTCTTCGTGGATCACAGATTCAAAATTTAAGGCTTAGTAATCAGATTCAAGGCCTTTCTGGTACGCTTGATGTACTCTCTTCCATGACTCAAATTAGTCAAGTTTGGTTAGAAGGTAATGCATTCACTGGTGCTATCCCGGATCTTTCAAAGTGTACTCTATTATTCGATTTGCAACTTGGGGATAATCAGTTAACTGGTTTAGTTCCTGATTCAATTATATCATTACCTAATTTAGCTAATATTAATTTACAGAATAATAAGTTGCAAGGTCCTGTGCCTGTGTTTGGAAGTGGTGTGACAGTTGAATTAGGAGTTAGTACTAATAGATTTTGTTTAGACAAACCCGGGAAATGTGATGCTCAGGTGACAGCACTGCTTGAGGTGGCCAGAGATCTTGGGTATCCAATGTCAATGGTGGAATCTTGGTTAGGTGATGATGCTTGTGATGGATGGGAGTTTGTTGATTGTGGTTCGAATAATAGTGTGACAAGTGTGAATTTTGCGAAGCATAATTTTTCTGGGACTATTTCGCCAGCTTTTGGGAATCTGACTTCGCTGAGGATGTTATTGTTAAATGATAATAGTCTCAGGGGTTCTATTCCTGAAGTGTTAACATCTTTGCCGGATCTGCAACTTCTTGATGTGTCGAATAACGATCTTTCTGGGCTTGTACCTGTATTCCCAACAAGGGTGAATTTTTCAAGTGATAATAATTTCTTATTAGTGAAACGTATTCCCAAAGGAAATATAAACCCAACTGATTCGTCTAATGGTTCAGTTGGTTTGGTTATTGGTTTTGTGATTAGTGGTGTTATAATTGTTACCGGGGTTGTATTGTTTGTGTCTTACAAGTGTTATAGAGTTAGTCCTAGCAAATTACAAAGTGAAATCAGTTATCATCATTGCGAGATTCCTTCATCCAAAAGTGGTAATGTGATGATTTCAGTTCAAGTGCTTCAGCAAGTCACGGATAATTTCAGTGACGAGAAGGTGTTGGGAAGAGGTGGATTTGGAGTCGTTTACAAAGGCGAGTTTGATGATGGGACTAAGATTGCTGTCAAGAGGATGAAAACTTGTGTGAAGGAAACAAAAGGGATCAATGAGTTTGAAGCGGAGATTGCGGTACTAACGAAAGTTAGGCATAGACATCTTGTTGCTCTTCTTGGTTACTGTGCCAATGATAACGAGAGGCTTTTGGTGTATGAATACATGCCACAAGGAACGCTAAGTCAACATTTGTTTAAATGGAGAGAACAAAAGAGTCTTCCTCTTAGTTGGAAACAAAGGGTTTCAATTGCTTTAGATGTGGGAAGAGGGGTCGAGTATCTGCATAGTTTGACACAACAAAGCTTTATTCATCGAGACTTGAAGCCGGCTAACATCCTTCTTGGTAATGACTTGAGAGCAAAGGTTGCTGATTTCGGTCTGGTTAAGAATGCACCTGATGGGAAGTACTCTATCGAGACAAGATTGGCAGGGACTTTCGGGTATATAGCACCAGAGTATTCTGGTGAGAACTACCACCTTCCCTTTTCTACTTCTATATTCCTTTATTATGTTTGTTATTATCATCTCAATATAAATTGCGGTGTTCTAAAATTCAAACATTTTTCTGGTCAAAACAGCAACTGGGTGGGTGACGACAAAGGTGGATGTTTACTCGTTTGGGGTAGTCTTAATGCAGTTGATTACTTGCCGAAAAGCACTAGATAAAACTATGCCAGAGAGTTGTCAATTACTGGCTGCCTGGTTTCGAAGGGTACCTGTCACCAAGGAAAACATGGTAAAATATGTAGACAAAGCCCTTGATACTAATGATAACGAAACAATTGAAAGCATCTTCAAGGTGGCCGAACTGGCAAAACACTGCACTACACGTGAGCCGTTTCATAGACCTGACATGGGTTATGTTGTGAACGTATTGCGTCCTCTTTTTGAACAATGGAAACCCTTACGACAAGAACAAGAAAACACTTATTATCGCCGCCATATGAGCCTATCTCAAGGTCTTCAAGTTGATGATGATACCTCTAGCATGATAGATGTCTTCCAGCCAAACTCATTTTAGCCAAGAAAGAAGAATGTGTCATATACAGGTTCTCACTTTTGTTACATTCACCAAAAATGATATATATTTCTTTGTATGTCGCTGAAGGAAAAATTTGCAGGACGTAAATTTGATAAATTATGGTCATCTATAATCTATGTGCACCTTTGTTATTAAGTTTATATGCTATATGCATATTTCAAGGGAAAATCTCGCAATGACCAAAAGAAAAGCCGATTAGCACACAAACACAAAATACGGGACCTTAAACTGGTTTGGCCGATTTGGGGTGATCGACTTAACTGGATGGATTTACCCTCTTTCCTCTCTCACCCGCACACCTGCACTTGCCAAAGGTCTCGTTAGAAGCAGTCTCTCTACTCCCCGGTTTACCCTGTAGTAGGGGTAGGATCTGTCTACATTTTACCTCCCCCATACCCTGCCCCGACGGGATTGGGTTTGTTGTCTTTGTTGTTGACTTAACTCGATGGATAATTACAAACATCCTCTCTAAAATATTTATACCCATAAAACTCTTTCATATGTGGGTGAAGAACTTGTTAAAATTTCATAATTAAGGGGTCAAGTCTTTAGACCTAGCAGCCTTTTCATCTAGTTATACCATAGGGCCTTGTTTGTTTTTTCAAAGAACTGTTGATCATGATTAATGCATATTCATCAAGGCGAATAAAACTAAATAGGGAATCTTTATTTCAAGTTAAAGCACACAATTCACAATTCCATTTATCTAAAATATGTAACTCAAGTAAAACACGAAGAGCTTTAAAGTCTGTTCATGTGACCAGATTTATGGTTTAAATCCATATATCTGAAGTGCAGTCACCACCGGGGTATCTCATTTCATGAGCCAAACAAGGACCATCTGGCTCCGCTCCAAAGTCAACATAGAAATTTGGATTTATCGCAAGTCCACCTTTTCCAGTGTCGACGCCAATCTGCAGCATGTGAGATCCTTTTCCACAACTTCTGGATAGAACTGTTTGTCCCATTTGCTGAATAACGAGTTTGTACGATAGACGCTTCCCGTCTAAGCTTAGTTGAATCATTTGTGGTCCTCCTAGCAATCGGTGCCCCTAAATGAAACAATCATAAAGAGTTTAAACGATGCACGAGTTATATGCAACGTGAATTAGATGTCTAGGTGTTAATATTATGTGGTGTATGAGAAAGTGTTTGGATGTGATATTTTTGCTTTAAGTTGAGTGGTTTGACAACTCATTATTGCAAAAAAGTAGTACCAAAACACATATCCAAACACCCTTAGTTACGTTGCAGCTAGCATAAAACTGATTATTTATTTTTAAATAACTAGATGATAATATGAATCTTTGAACTGCAAAATAAAACATACCTTAACTTCGGGAACGTCAACCTGGTAAGTAGTACCATCATCGTTCTCAGCAACTACCGGGCTTCCTTTCTGAAACAAGCCACCGACAAATACTTGACCAACTAAAACAGGACTCTTAGGGTCTTCGATATTATACTGTCTAATATCCCCATGTAGCCAGTTCACAAAGTAAAGAAACCGATCATCCAGTGAAATTAGGAAATCTGTAATAAGTCCCGGCATTTCTGGTAGAATCCAGTTTTGGACCTTCACTGGTTTCACTTTCATTGCCACCTATGTTGCCAAAGTTTATTAGACCGTTTTTCGTTGGATATATATTATCTAAAAAGAATCCTACATGAAATTAAATAAGTTAAGGAAAAGTTTAAATTTGTACCTCGTGGCTCCATGATTCATCTGAGTTCTTGAAAAACCGCACCATGTTTATTGGGTTAATCACATTGACCCAACACTAAACCCGTCACACCCCATATGACCCGGTCAACAAAAGTCAACCTTAAGAAAAATCAACGAAGCAGTTACAACCGCCACATAGCAGTTATCAATAACTGCCCAAATCACATAACTAACACAACGGTTCATGTACCCTTTCATTACAGTATATATACACAGTACATTCGTTTGTAAAACAATGATGACATATTTGATTACTGCATAAACACATTTACAGTTTATTCAATATTTGCACAACTTTCATTTGGTATACTTGTGATTGAAACGTTTAGACCATAGATCCCGTTATAAAGGCCAAAAATTGGTATCAGAGCGGTTTGGTCTATCAACCAACAATCATCATTTACCCGCACTGTAAAAGTTCCGAATCAAAATGACAAGTCTCGAAATAAAATTTTTTGCAAATCGCTAAGAACACAAATCCCGACGTCATTTTGTGTCTCAACGTTTGTCGAACAGGGTATAATCACTTTGTGATTACTCACAACCCAACAAATAAAACTCGCAAAAATTTTTTTTTCGAAACCGCCAGATACCCAATCCAAACAGATCGAAAACGAACTCAAAATCGTTTAAATATTTGATTCCAAATAAAACTAATACGAGTGTCATCATTAGGGCACAAAATCAAAGATTCGAATTAGAACAAACACACATGCTTAAACGGAATCAAGCCCGTAAAGATCAATTGAAAACCCCAATTGATTCATTAGCAAACTCCAATCGTAAAAATTCTCACGGATCAGAAAACCCCCAATTAATCCGAAACCCTAGATTTCAAATTGGAGGGATAACAAGTGCTCGTACAGAACACCACACCGGAGAAAGAAGAAAAGGACGGTTATAAAAACAACCATCAAAAGAGGCAGAATCAACCGTTGTTTTATTGGAGAAGAAAGAAGATCAAAAGTTATCTTCTGAAGAGAGAGAGAGAAATACTGAAAGACCAGTATCTCAAAAGAAAAAGAAGTACCGTGTATTTATCTCAACAAAAGAAAAGGAGATAAAAGGGTTATAAAGTGAACGCGTGTACAGATAAGGGCCAGATACAGGATTTTATTTTAGTTAAGGCATCGGGTTAAACCATCAACCCCTCCAGGTTCCAATGTTTTCAAAACCACTCTATTTTACATTATATATTTTGATATATACAGTTTTTAGATTGATAAGTTATTTTAAAATATTATTAAAATCTTATCATTTTTTAGTATATCTAACCTAGTTTTACACTGCTTAGAATACTAACCAGGAATAATTTGTAAGGAGTAATTAACCTTAGGTTATTCAGTTTAAATTTTATAATCTCCCAGGATAGTTTAAAAATTGTTAAAACTATACCTAGAAAAGTTTTACACCCATTTGAGGAAGATAAAACATTAAGAGCTCATTTTAAGAAAAGAATTTTTATATATACACTTTGTGTTAAAATTTTTATTGGAGATTTATTGTCATTATCATTTTAAGATATGACGAACACAGTGGTAAAAGGAACCCAAGACTAACATTTCAATAGTACACCCCAATTTCAATGCCCAATCATAAAGCCCGCGAATTACTCACTATGGGCAATTCGAATGCACATCATTCTCGAAGCGAATGGTTTATGGGAAACAATTAAGCCGACTGAAACGACTCAACCCAATAAGAAAAAGGATAAAACCGCTATTGCTTTCCTTTACCAAGCCTTACCCGAAGAACAATTACTTCAAATAACAAAGCACAAAACCGCAAAAGACATTTGGAATGCTTTGAAAACTAGACACGTTGGCGAAGACAGAGTTAAACAAGCAAGATTACAAACACTCAAATCCGAATTTGAGATGTTATACATGAAGGAAGATGAAACGATCGATACCTTCACCACAAAACTCACAACACTCGTAAACAAAACCGCTAGTCTAGGACACACAATAGAAGATGAAACCTTAGTACGGAAATTACTAAATGTCAGACCAGAAAGGTATCTGCAAATAGTCGATCTATAGAACAATATTCGATCTAAGTAAAATGACATTAGAAGAGGCGATAGGAAGACTTAAGACCTACGGAGAGAGGATTAAGTTCAAGAAAGGAAAACAAGTGGACAACAAGACAAACCGATGTTCACACGACATGACAATAGAGGAAAAATTTCGAGAGGACGTGGGCGTGGAAAATATAAAGGATGGAAGAACCACGATAAAAATAACCACGAGAAGAAGGATGGAGAAAACACTCACAATCACTTCAACAAATGTAATATTGATTTTAGCAAAGTTAGATGTTACAAGTGCAATAAGATCGGTCATTATGCATCTAAGTGTTATACAAAACCAAACACTAGTATGCAATCTAATCTTGTCGAGAGGACTTAGAACCCACCTTATTAATGGCAATATTAGAAGACCCACATGTAACAAAGCTAAAAGATCAAAAGGTCTCGCTACGAAGAAGATGTAGGATATAAAGAGACAAGTGTTGATAGTCAATGGTATTTAGACAATGGAGCTAGTAACCATATGACCGGAATAAGAGAACACTTTAAAGAACTAGATGAGAACGTTAGTGGAAAAGTAAGATTCGGAGATGGATCTCATGTAGAGATTAAAGGAAAAGGTTCAATCCTAGTAGAATGTGAAGACGAGAAACAAAGAATCATATCTCAAGTCTATTACATTCCTAGCTTGAAAACAACTTATCGAGCCTTGGACAATTTAATCAAATAGGTTGTAAAGTTGTAATGGACTGACGATGAACTACGACTTTATGACATGGACAACAAAATCTTCTTGAAAGTCACAAGACAAAGAAACCGTCTATACAAAGCAAGTCGAAGATAGGCACTGTTTGCTTATTAGCAAACTTAAGTGACAACACTTGGTTATGGCACGCAAGATTAGGACACCTCAACTTTGAATCATTAAAATCTATGACTCAAAGAGAGCTAGTTCAAGGAATACCGCCATTAAACATACAACACAAATTTGTGATGTTTGTTTAGTTAGTAAACACAAAGAGCACCATTTCCCAAGAAAGCAAAAACTAGATCAACATCACCATTAGATTTAGTTTACGGAGATTTATGTGGACCAATAACACCACCAACACCATCTGGAAAGAGAGATATATTCTTGTTAGTAGATGACTACTCAAGATATATGTGGGCATATTTCCTAAGTACAAAAGATCAAGCTTTCAGTACTTTCAAGGAATACAAAGAAACAACAGAGAAGGAGCTAAGGATAACATTGAAAATGTTAAGAACTGATCGTGGAGGAGAATTCACTTCTAACTAATTCACTCAATATCGCAAAGAAAACGGCATAGACGACAACTAACCGCACCTTACTCACCACAACAAAATGGAGTTGTTGAACGAAGAAATAGGACAATTATGTCTACTACGAGATGCATGATGAAAGCAACTAACATGCCACAAAACTTTTGGGCTGAAGCTGTTAGACACGCTATATATATTCTAAACAGCGTTCCTACAAGAGCCTTAGAAGACATTACTCCATATGAAGCAATTAAGAAGAAAAAGCCAAACTTAGAAAGTTTAAGAGTTTTTGGCTGCATAGCATAAGCAAAGGTACCATCACAACATCTGACAAAGTTAGATGATAGAAGTAACAAAATGGTATACTTAGGAAGCGAACAAGGATCAAAAGCGTATAGATTGTTTGATCCAACAACACAAAGAATATGTGTTAGTAGAGATGTGAAGTTTAAGGAGGATGAAGCATGGGACCGGAAGGATTACCTAGATGAACACACCAACGATGAACTCGAATGGTTTGACTTCAAAGTCGAAAACCTTGAAGCTACGATGAACATCAGGAAAACGAAAACTATCCAGATGAAGAAGACAATGATATCCCTGCAAACGATGATCATGAATATGAAACATCAGCAACTGACTCACCCTCACAAACATTTCGCACACCATCTACAATTTCATCACGAATAAATACTCAAATTACACCAACTACCTCAAGACATTCAACCAATCAAAGTAACTCAATTGCAACCCGGAATCTACATCCAGACTTTGATCACACACCACTACAAGGTTTTAGAACGTTGAATGACTTATATGAAAACACCGAGGAAGTTTTACCAGAGCATTTATTACTAGCTGAAGATGAACCAAAGAATTACAAGGAAGCATCAAACGATCAAAATGGATCGAAGCAATGAAGGTCGAATTAGATTCCATCAATAGAAACAATACATGGGAACTAACCACACTACCAAAAGGACAAAAAGCCATTGGATTAAAGTGGGTATTCAAGACCAAGAAAGATGCTAATGAAAATATAGTCAAGCATAAAGCTAGACTAGTAGCAAAAGGCTACATACAAGAGCATGGCATAGACTTTGAAGAAGTCTTTGCACCAGAAAAGAATGGAAAAGTCAAAGTACTATTAGCCATAATGCTAATAACAAATGGGAAGTACATCACCTAGACGTCAAATCGCATTTACGCATGGAGACTTAAAGAAGAAGTGTATGTCACACAACCCGAAGGATTTATAAAGGAGAATGGAAAAGTCTACAGATTGATAAAAGCTCTATACGGATTAAGACAAGCACCACGTGCATGGAACATAAAGTTAGATAATACCTTGAAGTCCTTAGATTTCAAGAAATGCGCTTTAGAACAAGTCGCTCTACACAAAGAAGTTAAGAGACTCAATACTTAGTAGGAGTCTATGTGGATGATTTAATCATCACCGGCACACCAAAGAAAGAAATAGACAAGTTCAAATCTCAAATGGAAGAAGTTCGAGATGAGTGACCTAGGATTACTATCCTACTACTTAGGAATTGAAGTCACACAAACCGGAGGTGACATATCAATAAAGCAATCCGCTACGCAAGCAAGATCCTAAAAGAAGTTGGAATGCTAGATCGCAACGAAACTTTAATACCTATGGATCCGAGAACAAGACTAACAAAGAACACCAAGAAACAACGGTCAACTCAATCAAATATAGAAGCTTGATTGGATGCTTACGATATTTGCTACATACAAGACCGACTTAAGTTACTCCATTGGATTACTTAGTCGTTTTATGCAAGAACCGAAGGAACAACACATGAAAGCTATAAGGCAAGTACTACGCTACGTTAAAGGAATAAAAGACTATGGTATCACCTACAAGCATAATGGAAGAAAACAGATACAAGGTTATAGTGACGACTACGAGTCAACACTCAAGCAAAGGCACTCACTGAATTATCTTCTACTACGGTGAATCACCAATCAGCTGGAGTACACAAAAGCAAGCCACGGTAGCTTTATCATCATGTGAGTCCGAATTCATTGCAGCAACAGCAGCAGCAACACAAGCATTATGGTTAAAGAGACTGCTTAGCAAGCTTACACACACGGAAGAAGAAAAAGTTACAATACTGGTCGACAACAAGTCCGCCATCGAACTAATGAAGAATCCCGTATTCCACGGAAGAAGTAAGCACATTGACATAAAGTACCACTTTATAAGAGAATGCGTCCGAAAGAGAAGACCTACAAGTCGAATTCATAAGTGGAGAATTTCGAAGGCTAAGGCATTACCAAGATCGATTCCTCACCATGAGACAACTAATTGAGTCAAAGATCTAAAGCAAGCCGATTGTGATTAAGGGGAGAATATTGGGTTAATCACATCGACCCAACACTAAACCCGTCACACCTATATGACCCGTCAACAAAAGTCAACCTTAAGAAAAGTCAACGAAGCGATTACAACCACATAGCAGTTATCAATAACTGCCCAAATCACAGAACCAACACAACGGTTCATGTACCCTTTCATTACAGTATATATACACAGTACATTCGTTTGTAAAACAATGATGACATATTTGATTAATGCATAAACACATTTACAGTTTATTCAATATTTGCACAACTTTCATTTGGTATACTTGTGATTGAAACGTTTAGACCATAGATCCCGTTATAAAGGCCAACAATGTTGCTACTTAATGCACATCCAACAAACCCTGTGTCTTTTGTTGGGTCGTGCAAAAATCTTATCTGTGAAAAATTAAACAACGAGGATTCATGAATACAACCTCCTAGTCCGTTTTATTCGAAATTTCATATTATTATTGTAATAAAGTATTTATTAGTAAGTCATATTTGACACACTAATTATTTGCAAAAAAAATACTTTTATTCGTAAAAGACGTGTTTTGTGGGTTTAGCAAAAAAAAAAAAAAACTTTTTTTTGACCCATTACCCGATATGCCCATTTTTCCACCTCCATATGTTAAGTCCTCTTTAGTTAGTTAAACTAGAGGGCTGTTCAGATGTAAATTTCAAACTCGTTATTGCGACTTAAACATTCACATTCACAATTTATAACCAACAAATTCAAAGTAACTTAAAATGTAGTAAATCAAAAATCAGTTTAATGTTGTGAAATTTTCTCGCACTCACCTCTAATGGCAAGAGACCACCAGAGCCTAAATCAATTGTTTGTTTCAGTTCACCCTCGGGCCAGTTATAGACATGCAAATGACGACCATATAAACCGTCTGAAACATCTTGAAGGTTAAATCCCTTTGTAAAAGCAGCCGGGGCTCCCCATGATGTACTGATCATGGTCTTGTGACGAGGTTGGTACCAATAATCATACCCGAACAATGGACTATGCCCAGGTTTCTCCCACCTACAATATATATCAAAGAAAAATGTCTTACCAAGATGTGACAGTTATGGACTTATGGGCTTATTGCTCATTTACTTATAAACAGGTTCATTCATGTTTGTTATATCTCTAACGGGTTAAACAAGTAAACACAAGAAATTATCAAGAAAGGTAAATGTCTTAAGTTGCCCAAAGTGTTTTTTTACAGCATTAAGACACCTGTATCGTTTTATTTCAAATAATAAGATTATTACTGTAACAACACGCTTACAATTATAGTGATCAAATTTTGACATGCTAATTATCCTTTCAACGAAAAAGTGTTCAAGAAAAAAAGGCAACCGTACCCAAAAAATGTGTGGCCCCGCCCATTTTGCAACTCTAGGTATCACTTCTAAATATGAATAGTTCTACGGCAATAAAATTTCACTTAGATTTTTTTTTTTATAAAATAAAAAAATCCAATCTCAATTTAATTTAACCACCAAAAATCGATCCGTCAACAACACATAAAAAATCATATAAACACTACTTAAAATTAGCTAATAACTTCAGATTATATCAAATAAAACCAAATTTAATCAGAATAAAGATATATAATAAGTACATCTGTGTAAACACAAGTGACATAAATAAGTGACCCTCTGGGACCCACCATAGCATCAAGAGGAGCAGCATAGCCTGGTCCACTGCTACAACAGCTCTTTTTGTTCTCACCCATTGTTGCATGTTCCAGGAAAACAACATCTGCAATAGCCATGATGATGGTTTTTTTTTTAAGTTTGCTTGGTTTTTGTACTTGTGATCAACTTTTTATGAAGATCATGAGTTATATAAGTGAGATGAGGTGAGGTGGCAGATACATACTATGTTCGTCATTTCACGTGACGTGTTATTTGGATGTATGTATCTCAACTTATGTTTCACTATGGGTTCATGCATTTTGTTTTTTGACTCCTTGTGTGTTTTGGGACTTAACATTTATAACACAAACTTATTATCAAGTGTTGATTTGTCGGCAAGGATTCTCCTGAATCACATGAATTTATTCCTTGTAGTGTAAGATGTAGTATAAAAGCTCTAGGTTTTTTTTTAAATGAACCACAAACAAAAAAATTGTGATATTAGCTTTGTTTAATTTAACGAAATAAATGTTATTCCTTTTATTTATGGTCCGCTCTTTTACTAACGGTATATTTGAAGTATATGGTATTCATGTACATATCTTTTGAACACTGTCTAGTGTAAAGAGTAAAATTATGTAAAACACTTTCGAAAGTTTAACACTAATTGAATACCGTGTGACGGATTTCTCAATCTACCGTATTTTATTTGCAAATTATCAAAGTTAAATTGTGAACTTGGTTTTTCCATATCGCTAATTGACTTGATCTTACCTTCTTCTTTTTCGATAAAGCTAAGGAGCAAACACGTTCAAGTAACAGATAAATACGATGTTGCTCAAAAGTAGCCTAATGTGTTAATTGTGAACTTCCAGGAGACCTTACTCGAGTTGTACTAGGGGCATTGACGTATTGCTAGAAACTAACCAATGTCATTACATTATTAAGATATGTCCAAGTGGTAACTGTTAGTTTTATGGATGATATTTAATATTTGTATGTCTAGCAATCGAACTCGAGACCACGGGATTACACACTTTATGTATGAAGAATTAAATTTTAAATAATTAAATATAAAAAGCCATGTTTAATAATTAAAAACACAATAACGTCTAACGGACGTTAAAGTAATTATAGAAATTGACTAACGACCGTTATAGAGAGACTATAGATGAAATTAGAAGTCAAGAAGCTTCCGGAATCCCCTTGGGGACATATGTCCGGTCGAATGGGATTAGGAACCCTAATCCTAATCAAAACTTAAGCACTAAGTTGTCTACACTATATAAACAAACCTAGGGTTAATTATTTTGTAATCTTTGTGCACACAAATTAAACCCTAAATTTGGTTTTCTCCTCTTTTGTCTCTTGGCTGATCGAACATAAACCCTTTAGGGTCGATTGGATTTGTTTTTCATAAACAAACGATTTATGTTATCAAAAACTAACATTTACTTTAATTCGGTATTAGTACATGCGTACACGAACGTAGTACAAACACACTATTGTTTGTATCTTGGATTGAATTGGAAAAAGGTAAGGGTCCATTCGTTAATCCACATAAACCCTAATTAGGGTTCTTGTTCATCTTTGATCCGAATTACTAAAAGGTACGCATACGTTTAATTTTCAGTTAGTTAATTACAATTATATGTTCCTACGCTTCCGCATGTACTTTGATGTTTATTGTATTTAAATTTATGATTGTCATGTTATTTAATTCCAACAGTGGTATCAGAGCCATTATAATGTGTAATTAATTATTGAAACACGTAAAAAAACTAATACTTGTATTGTGTTTTTATATATGTCGATTCTTGGGTTTGTAAAAATTTGTAACCTTAATTTCGAGCGGGGGTGGGCATTCGATTGACCTTAACTAAAAAAATAAAAAATATTAGGGTTTGTTGTTTTTGGTTTTGTTTATTAATTGAATTAGAAAACCTAAAAGTACATATATATAATGAGTATGTGGTATGTCATTAATTGTATGCGATCTTGTGACTATTTGTAATAATTAAAATTCATGATGAAACATGCATGTTTGTCATGGATTATTGTTTATATAAATTAATTGTTAAGTTTTTTCACATACATTTATTGATAATTCTTGAATTGGGGAAGACCTCAATTAAAATTAATGAATCAATTATGTGTTATATGGTATATGTTTAACTATGGCTTACGCAATCAATTCGTCGATGTATGTAGCTCACTTGCCTTAGTAAGTGAAAACCCTAGTTAGTATATGCATAAGTTAAACTTTGAATTGATTATTAATAGGCTTTATCGAATAAGTTTGCATGTGGCTACCTGTTTACATATATTAGTTGTTAAGCTATGGTGCGAATTGTTTTAGTTGTTTTATTTTATTTTACTTGTTTATTTATTTTGTTTGACAAGTTGTAAGCAAAGGGTAATTTTGGAATAGAAAAATAATCTGGACTAAACAATGGTGAAATTTGATTTATTTTAAGCATTAAATATTAAACTTTTAGTCGATTGATGTGACTGTACCAAATAGCTAGAAAAGCTCACCCATTATTGACAAACTGTGTGAGAGGTATAAGGAGGATACGCATTAAATTGTGACCCGAAAGAAGAATTTTAATATGCTTCGCGCTGACCCCGTTTCTCCGCTTCTTTGTGCGTCATAATGGAGCTACCTACAGCTATTTAGTGTGCGAAGCATCTTAAGGAAATATTGGTTTATCCAATTCCTCGATTAAAACTTGTTGATTTAAGCTTAGTAAAGAAACTAATTGGTAAAAGTTTTTTTATTGAAATATATGATACACGATTAATGCATGACATCTTTGTACATATTTGATTTGACACCAAAATCAAAATTAGCACCTTTAAAATTTAAGTTTATGCCATCTAATTAAAAGAGCACTTGAAGTTGCAATTTACGTTATGTGATAATTAACTTAGCTAGATTGCAATGGAAAGGTAAATCTTCATGTTGTGTGAGACCACAACTGGATACATTTACAGTTTTTTAAATTAGACAACTTAATTGAGTTACTTAGTGAGAGCTATAATTTAAGGCATAAGATGGGATGAAACATGCTTACATTGCAAATAGACATTTGGCAATTTTAAATCTCATAATGATCTAGAAATTGAAAATTGTTTGTCAATTATTGTTCGAAAATTACCTTGTTGAATACTTTCATTCTAGCATGTAACAACTCGTAAATTTCCCTATCGATTTCCACGACTAACTTTTTTTTCTTTCCTTTCAATCTATAAGCACGACAAGTAAGAATTTTTACTTTTTATGCAATCACGAGCAACGTTGATAATCGAATAATGCGAATAATATATTTCCTGATAGTTGATGATGAACAAAACACGTCAACGAGAGGTTATCTCGCTTAACGAGTCCGCACACGTACCGGTAACACACCAGTTACGGCTAAAATATAAAAACGAACTATCAATGCCAACAGCCCTATGTTAATACAAATAAGCAGTAAAAACGTTTATTTATATTTTATGATCTTCTAATGTTTTGTCAATAACAAACGTAAAATCATATTAACGAAACAAATAAAATACGTAAATGGTTTGAACTAATAGTTTCTAACATATTCACATTTTTTGGGTAAAGGGGAGTAATCCTGCACATAAAACACTAAAACAAGTATATGTGATTTTATGATTTAGTAATACATATGTACAACAACTAGTGTTTACATATTTGGATAAAATATACACTTAACTAGTATGTAGTATATTGGGTAATATAAATGGGTAGAAACTTAAGTATCACAACCCATTGGGCAAATACATTGAATGTAGTTGGGTACAACCCAAAGCCCATAACCCATATATCTTGACCCATAACCCATTACATGACATCATGCTTATATCACACATGAATAATATCCATAACCCATGGATCGGGGAGGCCGGAGGGTGTGCAAACCGATTCCTCATGAGGCACGTTTTGAGCAGGCACAATTTTTAGAAATTTTTAATATATATTATTATTATATATATAATTTTACATAGTGCATCTGGTTGAAACAATTGTACTTCAATACAAAATACATATGAACCCACCAAATTGTTTACTTCTATTTATATCTTTCTTGCAAGGTGAGGTGGGATTTCTTGATTTTCTTAATCGGGTGGGGACGCGTACCAACACAACCACACCTCACATTTTCAATTTGTGAAATTATTTTCTTGACTGTGTGGTGTGGACCAAGCCGGAAGCAAAGACACACCTTTTTATTTTTTTTCTTTTCTTGGTGTCGCACACGACCAAGGGAGACACATTTTCATTTGATTTTTAGACAACTTCATAAAAAACACATACACACCGACCCCAAAGGGGAAAAACCTATTTTTCTTCATCCACTAAATCATTAAATTCATTACCATCATTCCACCATCATCAAATCCCTTGCATCATCATCATCTTCATCACCATCTATACAAAACCCACAAACCATTTTATCTCATTTGTTGAAGAACCATCAATTTTGGGTTGATTTGGGGATTTGGAGCTTTGTGGAGTTTTGGGAAAGAAGATCTATCATCCACCATCATCCATTGTTTTTTGCATCTATTTGGGTTGTAAACTTATTACTCTTTTTATCTTATCACTTTATTTTGTAAAACATTTGATGACAATGTGTCTATGAGATTTTGTGTTTTATTTGATTTAGTGATCATGAGTTATGAGTAGTTTGTTTAGTGTGATTTATGGCGCCATGTTACCACTCGAGTACAAGAACATGAAGTTAGCTTGGATCATCTTACAAACATGTATAGATGGTTTGATATGCGTATAGATGGTTTGATATGTCCCAAGAAAGACTTAGTGGATTGGCCATGATAGCTATCGAGAACGGAATCTTAGAGGATACAAACTGTGAAGAGTTAATCAACCAATTTGCTATGAAGAATGCTAGGAGAGCTTCACGAATCATTGGTTAACTACGATGGTATGTATTTTTAATACTATGATTTGTTATGGATATAATTAATTGTTTTAACATTAGTTATCATTTATAAAAAAAGAAAATTTGCTATGAGTTAGGGGCATTTTTTTCTTGGCTCGCACTGGGTACTCAAATCCTCAGGGCCGCCACTGCCATAGATTAACCCATACCCAAGTGACTAAGTGCATTGTACTCAAAGATACATTGTATCTAGCTAAAAGATCCATGGTTCAACCCATGACCCATGACCCATAACCAAAATACCCATGGGCAAAGAGGAGCGTTCCACGGATCCCTAGCTTTGTGCTAGCCGGATCCCTTGTGGTAGGGATCCGTGGGATCCGGGGAACATTAGGATTTTTCTTCTATAAATAGTGAGCCATTTCTCCATTATTCTTCATCCCTTTCTAATACACTTTCTCCCCTAAGTTAAATCTCCCTAACCTTAGATCCAAGAGATCTATGTTTGTAGTTTTGTTTTGTGTGATCTTTAGGTTCCTCTTAAAGGCAAGATCACCACCTTTGAAGTCGAGCAAGCTCAAGTCCATGAGTTGCCATGCTTCCTCATCATCAAGGCTCTTGAAGTCTTCTTGTTGATGATTCCTTTCTTTCTTCAAAGAAGTGTAGTGTTGAAGACATTAGTGAAAGATGTCTCAAGTGTCAAGACGAAGATATTAGTGAAGGGTATCTATCGTCTATAGGATAAGCACTTGTGGTAGGTGCTTAGAAGTCAAGACAAAGAAGCATTAGTGAAAGGTGCTTGGAAGTGAAGACACAAGACGTTAGTGAAAGGTGTCTTGTAGATCTAGTCAAAGGCATTAGTGAAAGGTGACTTAGATGTACATTCGATATGGTGTGTTTCGATGTACAAGATAGACTAGTATTAGATCCAAGGATATTGATATCCTTGATGATGTTTTAAAGGAGTAGATCTCCTTCGGGATTAGTCGTTGGTTTAGTGTGGTAGTAGTTCCTCCATTGCAATGAAATAGGTGCTTAGCCTAGTACCTAATAAAGGGTAGGCGACGTTGTGAAGGTGTAGTTCACCTTGAAGTGAAAGAACTAGGTACTTAGCCTAGTACCTTATAAAGGGTAGGCGACGTTGTGTAGGTGTGGTTCACCTTAGAGTGAAAGAACCCGGTGGTTAGCCTAGCACCGAAAAAAGGGTAGGCGACGTTGTGAAGGCTTCTCCGCCATAAGGAGATATGGCTTTGTTGTAGTATTAAACTACAAAATCTAAAACTTTTCCTTTTGTTATAGCATTCCCTTATAACCGGGCAAACCAAAAAAAACTTCTTCTCTTAAGACCGTTGTCTTGTCTCCTTTTTTCTTCTTGGTTAACCACCGTCTTGGTGGTAACCGTTTCTTTCTTTCTTCTTATTTGGCATGGCTTCCTCAAAATGTATCTTGAGTGATGATTGATCATGAATTGTTGTGTTGTTTGATCCCTTGACGCTCTGATACCACTGTTTAAAGGTCTTGAATCTTGATATCTCCATATCTCCAGGATCGAATGATCAAAACAAGCACTCACGTGTAATCATCAAAAATACATAAAATAAAACAAGGAAAATTGGGTGAACCCTTTATAAATCTGATATTATGGGTATGTTTGGCAAAATTAGCTGTAAGTTGTATCTTGTAGAATTGTAAAGCTGTAAGTTGTAAGTTATAAACGCAAAGCATAACATGGGCTATGTCGTATTCTTTTTCAATAAAATGGTTGGTAAATTAGTGTTAAATATAATTATAAGATGTAAAATAACATAAAAGGGCAAATCTATAATTGTAAATAAATGTTTGGAGGGTATATTAGTAATTTAAAGTTTTAACAGCTCCAGGACATTTAAAAAACTTCATGAATCAACTTTTCATTTTGGTGCTATTTGTTTGAAATAAAAGCTTGTAGTTAATGCATCCAAACGAAGCTACTTAGTTTATAGGAGATTATTTTGTAACAAAAAGCTAACAGCTCCTCCAAAAAGCCCCTGCCAAACAGGCCCTATAACTGAAGAGGTTAATTCCTGTTTACAGAACCCTAATCTATATATACTAGGTGAAACGCTGCAATCACAAAGGGATACAACGTTTCATATAATCTAAACGACACAACTATTCTTAACCCTACAAATAACCGTTTCTTTTTTGACCGAACCCAATACTATGTTGGGTTTACAGACTATTAAAACTAAATACACAATGTAGACATATAACAAAGATTAATGGTCTAAACCTTCCAACAAATTTGATAAATTATGGTCATCTAAAATCTTTGTGCATCTTTGTTATTAAGTTTATATGCTATATGCATATTTCAAGGGAAAATCTCGCAATGACCAAAAGAAAAGCCGATTAGCACACAAAGAGAAAATACGGGACCTTAAACTGGTTTGGCCGATTTGGGGTAATCGACTTAACTCGATGGATAGTTACAAACATCCTCTCTAAAATATTTATACCCATAAAACTCTTTCGTATGTGGGTGAAGAACTTGTTAAAACAATGTTGAACCCTAAACTTTTCTCTCTCAAGTGTGGGCGATTCATTACCCTCTCCCATCAATCGGTTTTCTTCAAATCGCCTTAACATCGGGTTTTCTTAATACAATCTGCTTACGGTTTGTGATTTACATTCGTGTGATTCATAACCTCTAGCAAATTCTTTGTTTGATTACACATTCACGGTCTCTTTGGGGAATCGTTTTCTAGGGTTTGTTTACGTCCAATCATACGTGCTTACAAGTATAACATATGATTTGAATATTAATCGACTATGGTCCGAATCGCATATACTCTAGTTCTTTAATTAGGGTTCTTTCCTAGTCGATTTTACGATTTGATTGCTTTGGATTTACGGTGTGCTATTAAACGAAACCTCACCTTGCCGGTCGTTAACCATGGGAGCAGTGTTAGGTATTTATCGTGGTGTGTTTAAACCCTAACTTTTAGTTAGGGTTTGATTGGTTAGTTGATTGTTTGTGGGGTGTAGAGATGGAAAAGGGTTTATTGATAAAGTTTGGGTCTTGGTGAAGGCTTCTAAAGCGACCACCAACTTGGCGATCAAGTTGGTGTTAACGTGACACGAACCCGTATCGAAGGGTTGATATTCGTGAGTTGGAAGCTAGGTTACAACGTCTCCAAGGTGAACGTGGTTTAGAGGTGCGACTACTAACTTGGCGATCAAGGTGGTACGAATACGGACATCGACCACGATGGGAGCGCTGCTCTTGAACCTAATCCGTATGAATCATCGACGGCTAGGCTCAAAAGTCTTAGAGGAGAGTATGGTATTGATTCGTTCTTTGGTACTCGTGATGGTCCTTTGACATCGATTCGGATAACGTGAATGCCTCTACTACGGTCCTAACGTGAATGGTAGTGAAAATAATGAAGTGAGGTCATTTGCTAGTGTTTTAAACCCGGAACGTGTCTCTCGGAAAGTTAATTTTCGTGCCTTGGTGAATGAGACGCGCATCGATAATCATGATACGGTGCTTCCGAAGGCTGCTATGGAGGGTGTTTTCAACCGGTATGACAATACACTTGTTGGCTTTTTTGTTGGTAAGAATGTTGCTTTTCATTTGGTTAAGAACTACGTCTCCAACACGTGGGGTAAGTTTGGTTTTCGAAACTAATGAAGAATGATGATGGTGTTTTCCTCTTTAAATTTGATTCTAAAGAGGTGTTGAGAATGTTCTTCAACGGGCCCTTGGATTATTCGCAATTCTCCTCTTATTCTCACTAAATGGACTCTGATGTCCTATTGTCTAAAAGTGAGGTAACTCGAGTTCCGTTTGGATTAAATTGCATAATGTTCCTTTACTTGCATATTCGGAAGATGGGTTGAGCTTAATTGCTACTCAGTGGGTAAACCGATTATGTTAGATGCTTTTACAAGTTCCATGTGTGTTGATTCATGGGGTCGTATTAGTTTTGCACGTGCTCTTGTGGAATTATCATCGATTTTGAGCTTAAACATGTGGTGACTATGGCGATCCCAACAAGGATGATAGTGGTTTTACTACGGCAAGTATAAAGGTGGAATATGAATGGAAGCCGCCACACTGCATGCTGAATGTAAAGTTTTGGGCATGATAACGCTTGTTGTCCTAAGAGTATTAAGGAGAATTATGATGATCCTCCCACCGCTAATGTGGATGAACCCGATGAGGGTTTTAAGGTGGTGCGTAATCGGAAAGCCAAACCTAAAGGTATTAATATGGGTAAGGGTCCTCGGTTTGCACCTAGGAAGCAGGTATATGTTGCAAAGACGAAGACACCGGCAACTGCTAGTGGTATTGCTAATGATAAACCAATTACTACGTTAAACTCTTTTGGGACTCTTGAGGTGGAAGATGACTCGGCACCCCATGTATTGTTATTGATTCTTCTATCGAACGGTGAAGACGGAAAGTCTTCTGTATTACTAAGGAAGCGGTATTGATGGCTCTGGGGGAGGACCTTGGTGGGCGTCTAAGTCTCCGGAGATCGGGACTTTTCTCACGCCAAGCTTGTGAGTGATTCAATGGGATCAATGGATGTTGGTTCTACTCCCATAGTCGAAAATTGGTAAGCTTGAAAAGCTAATTATTGATGGAAAGCTACTCTTGTGGATGATGATGGTCAACCTATTCCGGCTACCTCTTCTACTAAGAGAGCCAACCCTTTTCTAAAGTGGGAGAGATTGTAGTGTCGATTACGAAGATGAGGTTGTTGCTAACCCATTTGATGAGTCTGTTAATATTTTTGGTGGTGGACACGAGTTTGAAGATGAGTATGATGAATATGACTTCGACGACTATGCGAAACAGGTTCGTGATCTTCCGGGGAATTTGGATACCTTTAATGCCATGTATGGCACAACGTTTCAAGGTCCTAGGAAGTAATTTTATTTTGTTATGTCATATGGTAGCATTTGAGTAGTGGTTTATTTTCTTGTTTAGAGAATTGAAAGTGTCTTGTTATGTAAGCTTTATGCCTATGTAACGGGCTGAGATATGGGACTTCACTCATATCCATTGTACTTAAACGTTTATTTGGTTAATATATTTACCAGGGTGCAGGATTACTCCCCTTTACCCAAAAAAAAGAACTTGTTAAAACATAGTTCAGGTCCTATACAAGAGAAAATTTCATAATTAAGGGGTCAAGTCTGCAGACCTAGCAGCCTTTTCTTCTAGTTATACCATAAACATTTCACTTGGGGTTGTGATCCACAATTCCAGATCGGGTTGCAAAAGTGGCTAAACCATTCGGGTCACATACAAACATTAAACTCATATATGGGTGGGAAGAAAGATATGCTAGTTTCTTGTGTTTAGATGATATTATGTACTTCTTTTCATAATTATTAATAGCAATGATAATGTGCACATTGCTTTAGGTTTAAAACGGTTATCATAATCAATGCATATTCATCAAGGAGAATAAAACTAAATAGGGAACCTTTATTTCAAGTTAAAGTACGCAATTCACAATTCCATGTATCTAAAATATGTAACTAAAGCAAAACACGAAGAGCTTTAAAGTCTGTTCATGTGACCAGATTTATGGTCCAAATCCATATATCTGAAGTGCAGTCACCACCGGGGTATCTCATTTCATGAGCCAAACAAGGACCATCATGCTCCGCTCCAAAGTTGACATAGAAATTTGGGTTTATAGCAAGTCCACCTTTCTCAGTGTTGACATCAATCTGTAGCATGTGAGACCCTTTTTCTACTACTTCTGGATAGAACTGCTTGTCCCATTTGCTGAATAACGAGTTTGTGACATATAGACGTTTCCCGTCTAAGCTTAGCTGAATCATTTGTGGTCCTCCTAGCAATCGGTGTCCCTAAAGGAAACAATCATTAAGAGTAAACGATGCATGAATTTTTACAATAGGTGTCTAGGTGTTAAATTGTTAATGATATATGGTGCATGAGATAGTTTTTGCGTGTGATATTTTTGCTTTAATTTGTGTTGTTTGACAACTTAATATCGCAACTATTAGTCCCAAAACGCAAATCCAAACACCCCTCAGTTACGTGGCAGCTAGTATCAAACTGATTATTTAGCCCTAAACAACTAGATAATTGTGTAATTACTTTGTTAGCATACCTCCGAACACTCCTAAACGTACTAAAGGATATATTACCCTAAAAGCATATGATTCTTTTAATCACGACATATAACACATACCTTAACTTCAGGAACGTCAACCCACCGACAAATACTTGACTAACTAAAACAGGACTCTTAGGGTCCTCAATATTATACTGTCTAATATCCCCATGTAGCCAGTTCACAAAGTAAAGAAACCGATCATCAAGCGAAATTAGGAAATCTGTAATAAGTCCTGGCATTTCTGGTAGAATCCAGTTTTGGACCTTCACTGGTTTCACTTTCATTGCCACCAATGTTACCAAAGTTTATTAGACCGTTTTTCATTGGATATATATTATCTAAAAGAATCCTACATGAAATTAAATAAGTTAAGGAAAAGATTAAATTTGTACCTCGTGGCTCCATGATTCATCTGAGTTCTTGAAATACCGCACCATGTTGCTACCTAATGCACATCCAACAAACCCTGTGTCTTTTGTTGGGTCATGCAAAAACCTTATCTGTGAAAAATTAAACAACGAGGATTCATGAATACAACCTCCTAGTCCGTTTTATTTGAAATTTCATATTATTATTGTAATAAAGTATTTATTAGTAAGTCATGTTTGACACACTAATTTGGTATTGTATCATATTGTTGAATTGGTATTGTGGATTGTGATTGATTACAGGTTGTATTTGTTTGGGTAGATTTTTTCCGGAAAAAAACTGTAGTTTGCTGCATTTTTTTTTTTGCCCACCCATAAAAATTATGAACCAATTTGCAAAAGAGAGTCGTACCAATTTGCAAAAGATAAATAAATTTAAAAAAAAAATTGGTACGACACTGTCGTACCAATTTTCAAAAGAGAGTCGTGCCAAATTGTGTTTTCACGTTGAATTCCTTTTGGGCCCCACGCTTTTGTCGTGCCAAAATTTCAAAGATAGTGTCGTGCCAAATTTTTTTGGGTCAACTGAAATGGGTCTACCAAAAAGGCACGACTTGTCGTGCCTTTTTTCGTTTGGGTCGACATCGTTTGTATTTTGGGCACAAGAATGTCGTGCCAAATATCACATTTTTTATAGTGTATACTGTCTAATATCCCCATGTAGCCAGTTCACTGGTTTCACCTTCATTGCGACCTACATTACCAAGTTTATTACACCGTTTTTCGTATGATATACTGTGTATGATCTAAATGAAATAAGGTAAAAGATTAGATGTGTACCTCGTGGCTCCATGATTCATCTGAGTTCTTGAAAAAACGCACCATGTTGCTACTTAATGCACATCCAACAAACCCTGTATCTTTTGTCGGGTCGTGTAAAACCTTATCTGTGAATAACTAACACAACGTCGATTCATGAATACTACTGTATATCTTAAAGACTTAAACCAGTTTATCCCAAAAAATCTCATTTATTATTGTAATAAAGTATTTAATACTGTAGTAGATTTATGACACACTAATTATTGGGAAAAACATGTCTCTGGTCCAGCCTAATTGACCCCTCTTTTGATCTGTACCAAAAATTCCACAACTTTGGCCCCCATTACCCGACATGCCCTATTTTCCACCTGAATTATTAAGTCTTCTCTAGCTAGTCAAACTAGAGGACTATTCACATGTATACTTTGCGACTTGAAATAATACTAAATTCTCTTTGAAACATCAGGGAAATTAGTTTTCTACGGGCTGAAGACAACTTGTTAATGGATGTGTGTCCTGTTTCAAAATTAAAAACAACTTGTTTCTTTTCTACTTATTACAAAGATATTTCCTGAATGTGGGGCCCCTAAAGAATTGAGTCCTGCCAGCTAACAAAAGACATACACGCCCTCACCCTCACTCACTTTATTATGTTACTACTTTCTTCCCCAAATCTTGTTGGTAAATCAGAACAATAACACTTCTTTATAATGTATAAACTATAACTTTATTATGAAATTGCTAATATGAAATACTACTTTCTGTTTCCTGTATATGTCCTACTTATACTACATGAAAGGGTACTATGTCGATTCATGAACCATCACAATGGTTCAACCATAACCGACTCTAACTTCCTGTAACCGCCATTCGGTTATTAAGTAACTAATACACATGTTTAGCCCTCCGGCTTTCTTTATTACATAAACATCCTTAAACTATCTAATATACTATATTTAGTTTATATCTTCAATACTTCCCCTTAAACTAAATATAGTTTAAATGAGGTCTTCGTCTTCATCTTTGCAACTGGTGTATAATAACGTTGGCTCGTCATCCTCGTACTGAACCAGATTTGCCTCATCTTTTTTATTTTCCCACTTTGGACATTCATTGCTAAAATGCCCAAGTTCATTGCATTTGAAACACTTCACGTTGCTCTTGTCCCGTTGTGCTCGACCATCTCCTTGACTTCTCCCGGACCCCCGACCTCGTCCTTGGCCACGTCCAAAGTCTTTCTGTCTTGCATCACAACCGCAATATTCACACTTGTGTTCCTTGGTCTTCTCCTTTTCATCTACTTTGTTGAAGAATAGGCTGCTGGACCCGTCTTCTTCCTTGACTGCCTTTTTCGTCCGTTCTTCGAAAGCTTTTAATCTCCCCACGGCTTCTTGAAACGACATTTTATTCAAATCCGCAAATTGCTCAATCGCCGCTACTATTTGAATAAACTTTTCTGGCACCGATCCTAGAAGTTTTCGAACTGTCTTTTTCATCCAAAGTATGTCCAAGATTGCTTGCTTGTGAAACAATCTCACTAATCTTTCCGGCATAGACATCTAGTGCTTCATTTGCACCCATTTTTAACGATTCAAACTCTGACTCGAGTGTCTGAACGCGTGCTTCCTTAACCCTTTCAACTCCCACGTGTCGAACCTTTAAAGATTCCCAAATTTCTTTTGCCGAAGTAAGGTTTGCAATTTGCAAAACCATATTTTCTGGAATTGCTTGGTATAACATGGCAATTGCCATGTTGTTTTTCTTTTTATCAACTTCAGCGTCCGTTGTTGGTTCAACTGCTTCCCATATTCCATGGACATTAAATAATGCTTTAATCTTTACTGCCCAAATCGTATAATTCGTTGAATTGAGAACCGGGTATTGGAACGTCATTGATGTTCCACTATCCTTCGTTGGTTCATTCTTATCGCCTGCCATTTTCTTTTTCTTCCTACCTTTTCCAATCTTGATTGAGTTTCCCTTCTTTCACAAATACTAATCTGGTTTCTTTTATTTATGCCTCCAAACCCAATAATAAGAGTAAAAAGCGATTATATTTATAAAAGATTCTTAAAAAAAACAAGCACGGTTTTCTTTGATTTACGGGTGTGTGATCAAACCCGCCTTGCAATCAAACCCGCTTCTCCGCTGTTGATCTTGATCAATCCCGCTATTCTCTGTTGTTTACCAATCCGCTAATCATTGTTGATCTTAAACCACCCGTTTCTACCATCGCTTCGTATATGAATAAAAACAGTCCTTCCGATCGATTTCTTTTCTCCCCGAATCGAACACACGCTCTTGATACCACTGTTGGTAAATCACGAACAATAACACTTCTTTATAATGTATAAACTATAACTTTATTATGAAATTGCTAATATGAAATAGTACTTTTGTTTCTCAGATATGTCCTACTTATACTACATGAAAGGGTACTATGTCGATTCATGAACCATCACAATGGTTCAACCATAACCGACTCTAACTTCCTGAACCGCCATTCGGTTATTAAGTAACTAATACACATGTTTAGCCCTCCGGCTTTCTTTATTACATAAACATCCTTAAACTATCTAATATACTATATTTAGTTTATATCTTCAATAAATCTCACCATCATGATATGCACTTTCCAGGATTAAACGGATGAATCGAAGAAGAACTATCCTATCAACACGAACTTCAAGAAAAGAATGAATTTTGAATTAATTGGACGATTTTATTGCACGATTGTGATTCTGTTACAGGAATGATTAAGAGAGAAAGTTGTGTTTACAAATTGATAAGCTAAACTGGAAATGATGACTTAGTGAAGTATTTATAGACAGAAATGGAAAATGACAATTGGGCGGGAAAATCAGTTATGTTCTTGTTCTTGCTTGTTTGACTTTTTATGTTTGACTTTTGTTTATTACCCATATCACATCACTCCGTAAAACCTCTGCGCCTTCAACTGCTGGCACCTCCCACCGACACTCCTCCACGGCACCCCGTTATGTCACAGTGTTTTCATCCCTCTCCAACTCTAACCCCTAATCTGACCATCCACCATTTGAAACAATCTTTTTTGTCTCCTAAATTAGTTTCAGTCCTTTAAAGGTAAGTCATTGTTAAACAAGCAGTGGATGGCCTTTTCGTGATTGAGTTCATATTGTTTTGATTTCATGAAATTGAAAGTTATGAGTTAGGAAACACCAATATGGTCAAAATATTGAATGAGTTATTAATGACTATAAATTATATCAAATATTTATCAGAGATTTGTTGGTCCCAATATGAGTAAACAGATTATAACGAAATTGCAATAAATGAATAACTTGTCAATATGTCTAACTGTCGAAATTCTGTACATGATACATCTATATATAGATATCGAATGGGTGTCTTCCAAACGACATGATGGTTCTGCAATAACTATAATAACCGCTTGGCGGTTTAAATGTTTGAAACGGGCAGGTTTGGCCTTTCAGGTTTTTGTCTTCATGGATGAAGCAATGGGGCGATATTATCTACTCACATTCTCCTCCTTAATCTTGATCGTTGCTTCGTCCTAAATCTTGAACTCCGAGCATTTGTCGCATAGTCACGAACTTGAGTCTTGGTAATGCTTTAGTTAGAATGTCTGCTCTTTGAAGTTCTCCACTTACGTGTTCTACTTTGATATGACCATTCTCTACGCATTCCCGAATGAAATGATAGCGAATGTCTATATGCTTGGTTCTTCCGTGAAATACTGGGTTCTTTACGAGTTGTATAGCTGATATATTGTCAACTCTGCGTTATCTTCTTTCTTCTAGTCCGGTTAATTCACCGAGTAATCGTTTTGACCATAAGGTTTGACATCTCAGCTGTAGCCGCCATAAATTCGATTCACATGATGAGGCGCTTCACTGGTTGCTTCGAGTACACCAAGTGATGGGTGACTCTCCAAAGTAAATACTATTCCAGTAGTTCCTTTTCCTTAATCTGTATTAACTCCATAACTCTGTCGCGGTATCCTGTAATCTTGCAGCCTGCCTTTCTTGTATATTACTCCATGGTCTTTCGTTCCTTTAATGTATCGGATTACTTGTTTTATCGCCTTGGTGATGATCCTTTGGGTCTTGCATAAATCTGTTGAGTAGTCCGATGAATAACTAAGATTTGGTCTTGTATGCGTGAAGTATCCGAGACTTCCAATTAAGCTTTCTAGTAATAAGTTCGTCAACGGGTTTCCATCTTCCGCCTTGACCAACTTAGTGTCGGGTTCCATTGGTGTCTTCGTGTCATTCTTGTCCGTCATGCTTGTTTCTTTCAAGATCTTGTTAATGTATCCAGTTTGCTTGATTGTAATCTCTCCTCCTGTCTGTGTAACTTCTATCCCAAGGTAATATGCTAGCAATCCTAAGTCGCTCATTTCGAATTTATCTTTCATCTGGGATTTGATCAAATCTACTTCTTTCTTTGGAGTGCCTGTGATTATCAAATCATCTACGTATACTCCAACGATAAGTGTAGAAGTCTTGCTTCTCTTTGTGTAGATCGCTTGTTCGAGATTACATTTCTTAAAGTCTAATGACTTTAATGTTTGGTCAAGCTTCACGTTCCAAGCTCTCGGTGCTTGTCTTAAGCCATACAAAGCTTTAGTTAGCTTGTAGACTTTTCCTAGGTTTCCTTGTTGAATGAAACCTTCAGGTTGTGTAACATAGACTTCCTCCTTCAATTATCCATGTAAAAATGCTGATTTTACATCTAAGTGGTGTACTTGCCATCCATTATATGCTGCTAGTGCTAATATCAATCGAACTGTCTCTATCCTAGCAACTGGTGCAAACACTTCATCGAAGTCTATTCCCTGTTCTTGTACATAACCTTTTGCTACTAATCTTACTTTATACTTTATGATCCTTCCTTGTGCATCTCTTTTGGTTTTATAAACCCATTTGAGTCCTATTACTTTCTGATTTTCGGGCAATGTGGTGAGGGTCTATGTGTTATTTTTGTTGATTGAATCTAATTCAATTTCCATGGCCTCAATCCACTTCTCATCTTTTGATGCTTCCTTGTAATTACGGGGTTCTTCTTCTGTAAAGAATAAGCTTGGCGCTTCTACTTCACGTGCAGTTTGGTAAATTTCCGTAATATCCTTTAAACCTTGTATAGGTCTATGATCAAATCTAGGATCTGAGCTCTCTAATGAACTTATAGTAGCTCTTTCTTCATCTGAGTTAGGGTTGAAAGTATATGATGGTCGTGTGATTGGTGAGGGTGGATCTGGTATAGGTTCTTGTTCTTGATACGTGTTGTCGGTGTTTTCTATGTTGACTGGTGTAGGATTATCATAGTCAATTCCATCTATTACAAAGGTAGTCCAAAACGTATCTTCAGTATTCGTATCCTCTTCATTATTATCCCAATCCCACGGTTTCGTTTCCATAAACTTTACATCCCTACTAACATGTTTCTTCTTTCCTACTGGATCATATAGCCTACATGCTTTTGATCCTTCTTCAACTCCTAAGTAAATCATTGGAATGCTTCTATCATCTAACTTCTTCGTGAGGTATCGTAACCTTAGCATAAGTGTGCATCCGAATATTCTTAGGTATTCTAAGTTTGGTTTTGTGTTGTAGAGGGCTTCATATGGTGTTTTGTCTTTCAGGGCTTTCGCTGGTGCCACTGTTGAGTATGTAAATGGCGTGCCTTCGCTTCCGCCCAAAAGTTAAGGGTAACTTCATCGCTTTCATCATACTCCTAGTCATTGATAATACTGTTCTATTTCTCCTCTCTACTACACCATTCTGCTGCGGTGAGTATGGTGATGTCAATTGTCTCTCTATTCCATTTTCCTTACAGTATTTGGTGAATTCATGTGATGTAAATTCACCTCCTCTGTTAGTTCTTAACATCTTGATTTTCAACTTCAACTTTGATTCGATCTGGTGTCTAAATTCCTTGAATGTGCTAAGCGCTTGATCTTCGAGTTTAGAAAATAGGCCCACATAAAACGCGTGTGCGGTCATCGACTAATAAGAAGATGAGCTTCTTTCCTGAGTGTGTTGTTGGACTTATGGGACCACAAAGATCTCCATATACTAAGTCTAACGGGTTCTTTGATCCGAATTTAGCTTGGTTTGGAAATGGTGTTACGATGTGTTTTCTAATAAACATGCATCATGATTTGTCCCGCATGCTTTATTCTTGGTATTCCATCCACTAAACCTTTTCTTGTCATTTTATCTATTGCATCAAAGTTCAGGTGACCTAATCTAGCATGCCATAACCATGCTTGGTCATCTACGTTTGCTAAAAGACGTATAGGTGCTACTATATGCAATCTAATACTGTAAAGTCGATTCTTAGATCGTTCTACTTTCATCAACAACTTCTTGTTCTTATCATACAAAGTCAGTAAATTTCCATCCATTATGATTTTGCAACCTATTTCGGTAAGTTGTCCTAGACTAAATATGTTGCTCTTGAGGTTTGGAATGTAGTAAACATCCGAAATCATCTTCTGTTGTAGGTTTCTACATCCTAATAGTATTGAACCTCTACCCTTTATCTCTACATACGATCCATCTCCAAAACGAACTCGTCCAGTGATGTTTTTGTCAATATCTTTAAAATGGCCTTTTGTGCCTGACATATGGTTGCTTGCACCATTGTCTAAATACCATATGCTAGCATCTGTCGTAGCATATTTTTAGGGTTGTACTTGTTCTTCATTTAACAAGATTTCTTCAGTTTCGTGTGTAGCCATTAGTAATGATGGTTCAACGTCTTCTAAAATAAGGTTTGATTGTTCCTGAGTTGTTGATGGACTTCTACAATCCTTCTTGTAGTGTCTGAGTTTTCCACAATTATAGCATGTGGTTTTGCTCTTATCCCATCCTTGTTTTCCATTATTATTTGACTTATGGGATGAGTTTCCTCCATTCGAGTTGTTTCTATTTCCCTTATTCTGCCAGGTTCCACGTGAATAGTTTGATCTACCTCTATATTTTGTAAATCGTTTCTTATTTCTAGAATGTTCGCCTTGTGCGAATAATAAGTTATCTGGCCATCTACTTGTCCTCCCTTTCGGAGTTTATTCTCTCCTCGAATGCCTTAAGTTTTCCTGTGATCTCATCTAACGTAATGTCATCGAGATCATTCGTCTGCTCTATGGATGCTACTATTTGAATGAACCTATACGGTGTGAGTCTAATAGTTTTCGAACTAAAGTGATTCATCCAACTCTTTTCCTAATTCTTTTGCCTTTGTGGCGTAGCCGCTCGGTTTAATTTGTAATGCATCCACCGTTTCATCCTCCTTCATCTAAAGAGTCCGAAATCCAATCATCAATGATTGTAATCGTGCTTGTTGCACCTTTTCTTCTCCAACGTGTCTCTTTTCAATGAATCCCATAATTCTTTTCTTTGTTTTGCAACTTGCTACTTGTAAGATCACATCTTCGGTTAACGCTTGATATAAGAAGGCGGTTGTTGCCTTATCCTTCTTAACATCTAATTGTGTATCAGCCTTAGGTTCTATTGTTTCCCATAATCCTTGCGCTTCTAGTATCACCTTAATTTGTATAGTCCAAACTGTGTAGTTTGTGATTTTGAGTTTTGGGCATTGATACTGTGTCATAGGGGTTACGGGTTTTGGTGCAGTGTTACTACCACTTGCGTCGTCACCGGGCATTTTGATGGTGCTTATGATCTTCACTTTCTAATACGTATAGGGATTTCTAACTAGTGGTATCACTTAATACTTACGGGAACATAAATAGTTATCCGGGAATCCTAATATGAAACTATGGATTTCTAATAGTATAAACTAAGTATCTATACTATAAATATGAAAGAAAATCCAAAAGTTTAAGATTTTTCGTGTGACCTGTTTTTGTCACTTGCGTATTCCCTTCTTGTCGGTACTAGAGTATACCAACTATGTCTTTCTTTTCCCTCGTATCACGTTGTCCTTACTTTTGTATCGAACTTGCTTCCTTTATCTCCAAGTTTTTGAATAAAATACAAAATGATTCAGAAATTAGTCTCGGTAATATCTTCCAAAAGACCAAGCGAGTTGCTTGTCTTTGTTCTACTACTCGACGGTAGTATGTCAACAAGTGATGTCCTTGTTGCCTTCGTTGCTTGTCCGCGTTCAAACAATACTCCTTCTTCTTTATTCCACACCGTATCTACAACAACCTACAAAAATACCAACGGTATCCTTGCGAGCAAATGATCAGGATGCTCGTGTTGTTGTCCCTCTTTGTATTGCGAGCGTTTTTCAAAAGGAGTCTTCGTTATACCCTTCTTCTTTAATCCAAGCAACGTCCTTCTTTTCTTTACGTCGTCTTTTCCTTCTCTACTTTTGTCTCGGCAAAAGGAGTCTTCGTTGTATGATTTGAAAAACAAACAAACAAGTGTAACAAAGTTGTTGTTTTTTTTTTTTTTTTTTTTGTGTTCCAAATTAAATCAACGTGTATCAAGTCACCACAGTTTTTGTGGCTTGTCGAATGCAATTTCTACACAAGTACGGTCGTGCACTACTTTCCTTGCGTTATCAAGTTATCCAGGCAGCGTATGTATGATGATACGTTGCGTCTTTTCTTCTTCTTCTTCCTGAAACAAAGTTTCAGCGCGTCTTGGTTCCTTCTTTCTCGTTCAAGAATGTTTCTGGTTTGAGATGGTACTCGTTAACACAGATTCTGGGTTCTATAGTATTCGGTACAGATTTGTGTTTGATGGATGGTTGTATTCGGTGTAACGAGAATGTATAGGCAGGCTCTTGATGCCAAATGTTGGTCCCAATATGAGTAAACAGATTATAACGAAATTGCAATAAATGAATAACTTGTCAATATGTCTAACTGTCGAAATTCTGTACATGATACATCTATATATAGATATCGAATGGGTGTCTTCCAAACGACATGATGGTTCTGCAATAACTATAATAACTATAATACCCGCTTGGCGGTTTAAATGTTTGAAACGGGCAGGTTTGGCCCTTCAGGTTTTTTGTCTTCATGGATGAAGCAATGAGGCGAGATTATCTGCTCACAAGATTTATAGTTTGTGTTACTCAAAAGTCAAAATTCATGTTAAGAAAAATATCAAAAATAATAGTTTCTAACTCATACATCAGGTACAAGGAGAAACTGGTCATTTACTATTATTAATAAAAAAACAATTTCTGTACATATAAAACTTTTTCTAGACCAAGCAAAAGTTATCTAAAAGGTCACATTTTGCAAACACAACTTAATGCTAAAAAAAAAGCCCCTTAAGTACTTCTTATCATCAGCACGAGCTAACTCCACCCTTGGAACAATGGACTATCACCACTGCTGCAGTTTGATTCTCGGGCTCACATCCTTCCTCATTATCTCATTCACAACTGCTGACAAATTTGTGGATGCAGACATCATGGCTAAGCTTTCCAAATCCATTTCCCCTACCCCGTCCACGTGGCAAGGGAACAATTACTGTGCTTGGAAAGGAATCGCTTGTGACAGCAACGACGGTGCGCTCGTTGTTGGCATAATCAAACTTTCTCATATGTCACTCACTGGAACCCTCCCATCTGACCTCAACAGCCTTCGTAACCTTAGAACTCTAGCTTTGCAAGGAAACTCATTATCTGGTCCTTTACCTACTCTATCTCACCTTTATTTCCTTGAACAGGTTATACTCGATGGTAACAACTTTACTTCAATCCCCTCAGACTTTTTGTATGGTCTCTTTAATCTCGAGATTTTTAGCATCTCGGACAACTCACATCTGTCCCCATGGAGTCTCCCTAACGACCTTATTAATAGTACCAATTTACGAACCTTCCAAGCCAACCAAGCCAACATAAACAGTACCATTCCTGACATTTTTGGTAGGTTTCGTAATTTACAGAATCTTAGTCTGTCTTATAATAGCCTCACTGGAAGTCTGCCTGCATTTGATCGTGGATCACGGATCCAAAATTTAAGGCTTAATAATCAGCTTCAAGGCCTTTCTGGTACGCTTGATGTACTCTCTTCCATGACTCAAATTAATCAAGTTTGGTTAGACGGTAATGCGTTCACTGGTGCTATCCCGGATCTTTCAAACTGTACTGAATTATTCGATTTGCAACTTGGGGATAATCAGTTAACTGGTTTGGTTCCTGATTCAGTTATGTCATTACCTAAATTAGCTTTTATTAATTTACAGAATAATAAGTTGCAAGGCCCTTTGCCTGTGTTTGGAAGTGATGTGATTGTTGATATTAGTTTACAGAATAATAGATTTTGTTTATATGAACCCGGGAAATGTGATGCTCAGGTGACAGCACTGCTTGAGGTGGCCAGAGCTCTTGGGGATCCAATGTTAATGGTGGTATCTTGGTTAGGTAATGATGCTTGTGATGGATGGGAGTTTGTTGTTTGTAATTCGAAAAATAGTGTGACAAGTGTGAATTTTACGAAACAGAATTTTTCTGGGACTATTTCGCCAGCTTTTGGGAATCTGACTTCGCTGAGGATGTTATTGTTAAATGATAATAATCTCACGGGTTCTATTCCTGAGGTGTTAACATCTTTGCCGGATCTGCAACTTCTTGATGTGTCGAATAACAATCTTTCTGGGCTTGTACCCGCATTCCCAACACTGGTGAGGTTTTCAAGTAATAATAATCTCTTATTAGGAAAACGTATTATCAATGAAAATATAAACACAACTGATTCCAAGAGTTCGTCTGGTGGTTCAGTTGGTTTGGTTATTGGTATTGTTATTAGTGGTGTTATATTTGTTACCGGGGTTATATTGTTTGTGTCGTACAAGTGTTATAGAGTTAGTCCTAGCAAATTACAAAGTGAAATCAGTGTAGATCATTGCGAGATTCCTTCATCCAAAAGTGGTAATTTGATGATTTCAGTTCAAGTGCTCCAGCAAGTCACGTATAATTTCAGTGACGAGAAGGTGTTGGGAAGAGGTGGATTTGGAGTTGTTTACAAAGGCGAGTTTGATGATGGGACTAAGATTGCTGTCAAGAGGATGAAAACTAGTATGAAGGAAACAAAAGGGATGAATGAGTTTGAAGCGGAGATTGCGGTACTAACGAAAGTTAGGCATAGACATCTTGTTGCTCTTCTTGGTTATTGTGCCAATGACAACGAGAGGCTTTTGGTGTACGAATACATGCCACAAGGAACGTTAAGTCAACATTTGTTTAAATGGAGAGAACAAAAGAGTCTTCCTCTTAGTTGGAAACAAAGGGTTTCAATTGCTTTAGATGTGGGAAGAGGGGTTGAGTATCTGCATAGTTTGGCACAACAAAGCTTTATTCATCGAGACTTGAAGCCGGCTAACATCCTTCTTGGTGATGACATGAGAGCAAAGGTTGCTGATTTCGGTCTGGTTAAGAATGCACCTGATGAGAAGTACTCTATCGAGACGAGATTGGCAGGGACTTTCGGGTATATGGCACCAGAGTATACTGGTGAGAACTACCACCTTCCCTTTTCTACTTCTGTATTCCTTTATTATGTATGTTATTAGCATCTCAATATAAATAGCGGTGTTCTAAAATTCAAACATGTTTTTGGTTAAAACAGCTACTGGGAGGGTGACGACAAAGGTGGATGTTTACTCGTTTGGGGTAGTCTTAATGCAGTTGATTACTGGCCGTAAAGCACTAGATGAAACTATGCCATATGAGAGTTGTCAACTGGCTGCGTGGTTTCGAAGGGTACCTGTCACCAAGGAAAACATGGTCAAATATGTAGACAAAGCCATCGATACAAATGATAACGAAACACTTGAAAGCATCTTCAAGGTGGCTGAACTGGCAAAACACTGCACTACACGTGAGCCGTTTCATAGACCTGACATGGGTTATGTTGTTAACGTATTGCGTCCTCTTTTTGAACAATGGAAACCCTTACAACTAGAACAAGAAAACACTTATTATCGCTGCCATATGAGCCTTCCTCAAGCTCTTCAAGCTGATGAGGATACCTATAGCACGATAGATGTCTTTCAGCCAAACTCATTTTAGCCTCTTTGGACGCATTTTGTTCACAAGATTGTGGGTAGTGAAGAAAAAAGTCAACAACAAGCAACATTCGAGCCAAGAAAGAACAGTGTATCATATACAGGTTCTCACTTTTGTTAAGTTCTTGAATTTACTAAAAATGACCTATACTAGTTCATTAATAATGATGTAAATTTATGGTCATCTATGATCAGTCTGCCACTTTTGTTGTTATGTTTATATGCTATATATGTCTATTTCAAGTGAAATTCTTGCAATGAACTAAAGAAAAACAGATAAGCACACAAACACAAAACACAAAACACGGGACTTAAACTGGTTTGGTCGTTTTGGGTTTGTTTTAAGTCCATAGATAATTACAAACATAGAACCCCTGTCTAATATTTATACCCGTAAAACTCTATCGTATGTAGGTTTAGATCTTGTTAAAACTTAGTTCAGGTCCTATACAAGAGAAAATTCCGTAGTACTAAGGGGTCAAATCTTCGGACCTAGTAGCTTTAAGTATGCTTCGTCTAGTTATATACCATAAACATTTCACTTGGGGTTGTGATCCACAATTCCAGATCGGGGTCCTAAAAGTGGCTAAAACCATTCGGGTCACGTTGCTTTGGGTTTGAAAAGTTTACCTTGCAGACATTTTTATTATTTCTTAATCATTCTACATTTAAAGAATTGTTCATCATAAATAGGGAACCTTTATTTCAAGTTAAAGTACACAATTCACAATTCCATGTATCTAAAATATGTAAATCAAGTAAAACACAAAGAGCTTTAAAGTCTGTTCATGTGACCACATTTACGGTTTAAATCCATATATCTGAAGTGCAGTCACCACCGGGTATCTCATTTCATGAGCCAAACAAGGACCATCTGGTTCCGCTCCAAAGTCAACATAGAAATTTGGGTTTATTGCAAGTCCACCTTTTCCAGTGTCGACATCAATTTGCAGCATGTGAGATCCTTTTTCCACAACTTCTGGTTAGAACTGATTGTCCCATTTGCTGAATAACGAGTTTGTAACATAGAGACGCTTCCCGTCTAAGCTTATATAGCTGAATCATTTGTGGTCCTCCTAGCAATCGGTGCCCCTATATGAAACAATCATAAATAGTTAAACAATGCATATGCTGTACACAATGTGAATACGATGTCTACGTGTCAATAATATGCGGTGTATAAGATAGTGTTTGGATGTGATAGTGTGGTTTGACAACTCATTACTGCAACAACTAGTCCCAAAACGCAAATCCAAACACCTCCTCTGTTACAGATAATCATATGATTTTCTTTGAAAGCATATATCCAAAGATAATAAAGGATAAATGTTTGACCCTCGCAGCATATGATTCATGTAATATATTCGGGAACGTCAACCTGGTAAGTAGTACCATCATCGTTCTCAGCAACTACCGCGCTTCCTTTCTGAAACAACCCACCAACAAATACTTGACCAACCAAAACAGGACTCTTAGGGTCTTGGATATTATACAGTCTAATATCACCATGTAATAAGTCCCGGCATTTTTTGGACCTTCACTAGTTTCACCTTCATTGCCACCTACATTACCAAGTTTATTACACCGTTTTTCGTATGATATACTGTATATGATCTAAATGAAATAAGGTAAAAGATTAGATGTGTACCTCGTGGCTCCATGATTCATCAGAGTTCTTGAAAACGGGCTAAAGACAGCTTGTTAATGGATGTGTGTCCTGATTCAAAGTGAAAAACAACTTGTTTCTTTTCTACTTATTACAAAGATATTTCCTGAATGTCGAGCCCCTAAAGAATTGAGTCCTGCCAGCTAACAAAAGACATACACGCCTTCACCCACTTTATTATATTACTACTTTCTTACCCAAATCTCACCATCATGATATGAACTTTCCAGGATTCAACGGATGAATCGAAGAAGAACTATCCTATCAACAAGAACTTCAAGAAAAGAAGGAATTTTGAATTAATTGGACGATTTTATTGCACGATTGTGATTCTGTTACACGAATGATTAAGTGAGAAAGTTGGTTTTACAAATTGATAAGCTAAACTGGAAATGATGACTTGGTGAAGTATTTATAGTCTGAAATGGAAAATGACAATTGGGCGGGAAAACCAGTTATGTTCTTGTTCTTGCTTGTTTGCTTTTTCTGTTTGACTTTCGTTTATTACCCATATCACATCACTCCATAAAACCTCTGCGCCTTCAACTGCTGGCACCTCCTATGTTTCATGCCTCTCCAACTCTAACCCCTAATCTCACCATCCACCATTTGAAACAATCTTTTTTGTCTCCTAAATTAGTTTCATTCCTTTAAAGGTAAGTCATTGTTAAACAAGCAGTGGATGGCCTGTTCGTGATTGAGTTCATATTGTTTTGATTTAATGAAATTGAAAGTTATGAGTTAGGAAACACAAATATGGTCAAAATATTGAATGAGTTATTAATGATTAAATATCAAATATTTATCAGAGATTTATAGTTTGTGTTACTCAAAATTCATGTTAAGAAAAATATCAAAAATAATAATTTATAACTCATATATCAGGTACAAGGATAATAAAATAAAATAAAAAAATAAACAAATTTGCACATATATCAGGACCAAGCAACACTTATCTAAAATGTCACATTTTGCAAACACGACCCTTATAGTCAGCACAAGCTAAGTCCACCCTTGGAAACAATGGACTATCACCACTGCTGCAGTTTGATTCTCGGCCTCACATCCTTCCTGCTTATCTCATTCTCAACTGCTGATGATGCAGACATCATGGCTAAGCTTTCCAAATCCATTTCTCCTACCCCATCCAATTGGTATGAGAAAGATTTCTGTAAATGGAAAGGAATTGGTTGTGAAAGCTACGACGGTAGCCGCGTTGTTGTCATAATCAAACTTTCTCATATGTCACTCACTGGAACCCTCCCATCTGACCTCAACAGCCTTGAATACCTTAGAAATCTAGATATAAAAGGAAACTCATTATCTGGTCCTTTACCTACGCTATCTAACCTTTATTTCCTTGAACAGGTTATACTCGATGGTAACAACTTTACTTCAATCCCCTCAGACTTTTTGCATGGTCTCTTTAATCTCGAGATTTTTAGCATCTCGGACAACTTACAGTTGTCCCCATGGAGTCTCCCTAACAACCTTAGTGATTGTAGCTTTTTACAATCATTTCAAGCCAGAAATGCCAATATACACGGTCCTTTACCTACTCTATCTAACCTTTTTTTGCTTGAACAGGTTATACTCGATGGTAACAACTTTACTTCAATCCCCTCAGACCTTTTTCATGGTCTCACTAATCTCCAGAGTTTCAGCATTTCAGACAACTTACAGCTGTCCCCATGGAGTCTCCCTAACGACCTTATTGATAGTACCAATTTACAAACCTTCCAAGCCAACCAAGCCAACATACACGGTACCATTCCTGACATTTTTTATTGGTTTCGTAATTTGCAGAATCTTAGCCTGTCTTATAATAACCTCACTGGAAGTCTGCCTGCATTTGATCGTGAATTACGGATTCGAAATTTAAGGCTTAATAATCAGCTTCAAGGCCTTTCTGGTACGCTTGATGTACTCTCTTCCATGACTCACATTAGTCAAGTTTGGTTAGAAGGTAATGCGTTCACTGGTGCTATCCCGGATCTTTCAAAGTGTACTGTATTATTCGATTTGCAACTTGGGGATAATCAGTTAACTGGTTTAGTTCCAGATTCAATTATGTCATTGCCAAAATTAGCTAATATTAATTTATGGAATAATAAGTTGCAAGGTCCTTTGCCTGTGTTTGGAAGTGGTGTGACAGTTAAACTAGGAGCTAATAGTTTTTGTTCAGATAAACCCGGGAAATGTGATGCTCAGGTGACAACACTGCTTGAGGTTGCCGGATCTCTTGGGTATCCGATGTCATTGGCGGAATCTTGTTTCGGTGATGATGCTTGTGATGGATGGGAGTTTGTTGATTGTGGTTCGAATAATAGTGTGACAAGTGTGAATTTTGCGAAACAGAATTTTTCTGGGACTATTTCGCCAGCTTTTGGGAATCTGACTTCGCTGAGGATGTTATCGTTAAATGATAATAATCTCACGGGTTCTATTCCTGAGGTGTTAATATCTTTGCCGGATCTGCAACTTCTTAATGTGTCAAATAATAATCTTAATTTCTGGGCTTGTACCTGTATTCCCAACAAGGGTGAAGTTTTCAAGTGATAATAATCTCTTATTAGAGAAACGTATTCCGAATGAAAATATAAACACAACTGATTCCAAGAGTTCGTCTGGTGGTTCAGTTGGTTTGGTTACTGGTATTGTGGTTAGTGGTGTTATATTTGTTATCGGGGTTATATTGTTTGTGTCGTACAAGTGTTATAGAGGTAGTCCTAGCAAATTACAAAGGGAAATCAGTGTAGACCATTGCGAGATTCCTTCATCCAGAAGTGGTAATTTGATGATTTCAGTTCAAGTGCTCCAGCAAGTCACGGATAATTTCTGTGACGAGAAGGTGTTGGGAAGAGGTGGATTTGGAGTCGTTTACAAAGGCGAGTTTGATGATGGGACTAAGATTGCTGTCAAGAGGATGAAAACTGGTATGAAGGAAACAAAAGGGATGAATGAGTTTGAAGCGGAGATTGCGGTACTAACGAAAGTTAGGCATAGACATCTTGTTGCTCTTCTTGGTTATTGTGCCAATGATAACGAGAGGCTTTTGGTGTACGAATACATGCCACAAGGAACGTTAAGTCAACATTTGTTTAAATGGAGAGAACAAAAGAGTCTTCCTCTTAGTTGGAAACAAAGGGTTTCAATTGCTTTAGATGTGGGAAGAGGGGTTGAGTATCTGCATAGTTTGGCACAACAAAGCTTTATTCATCGAGACTTGAAGCCGGAAAACATCCTTCTTGGTGATGACATGACAGCAAAGGTTGCTGATTTCGGTCTGGTTAAGAATGCACCTGATGGGAAGTACTCTATTGAGACGAGATTGGCATCTCAATATAAATTGCGGTGTTCTAAAATTCAAACATTTTTTGGTCAAAACAGCTACTGGGAGGGTGACGACTAAGGTGGATGTTTACTCATTTGGGGTAGTCTTAATGCAGTTGATTACTGGCCGAAAAGCACTAGATGAAACTATGCCATATGAGAGTTGTCAACTGGCTACCTGGTTTCGAAGGGTACCTGTCACCAAGGAAAACATGGTAAAATATGTAGACAAAGCCCTCGATACTAATGATAACGAAACACTTGAAAGCATCTTCAAGGTGGCTGAACTGGCAAAACACTGCACTACACGTGAGCCGTTTCATAGACCTGACATGGGTTATGTTGTTAACGTATTGCATCCTCTTTTTGAACAATGGAAACCCTTACGACAAGAACAAGAAAACACTTATTATCGCCGCCATATGAGCCTATCTCAAGCTCTTCAAGCTGATGATGATACCTCTAGCACGATAGATGTCTTCCAGCCAAACTCATTTTAGCCAAGAAAGAACAATGTGTCATATACGGGTTCTCACCTTTGTTACATTCTTTATTCACCATAAATGATTATACTAGCTCATTAAAAATGATATATATTTCTTTGTATGTCGCTGAAGGAAAAATTTACAGGACGTAAATTTGATAAATTATGGTCATCTATAATCTATGTGCATCTTTGTTATTAAGTTTATATGCTATATGCATATTTCAAGGGAAAATCTCGCAATGACCAAAAGAAAAGCCGATTACCATACAAACACAAAATACGGGACCTTTAACTGGTTTGGCCGATTTGGGGTGATCGATTTAACTGGATGGATAATTACAAACATCCTCTCTAAAATATTTATACCCATAAAACTCTTTCGTATGTGGGTGAAGAACTTGTTAAAACATATAGTTCAGGTCCTATACAAGAGAAAATTCCATAATACTAAGGGGTCAAGTCTTCAGACCTAGCAGCCTTTTCGTCTAGTTATGCCATAAATATTTCACTTGCGGTTGTGATCCACAATTCCAGATCGGGTCGTAAAAGTTCCTAAAACATTAGGGTCACATACTAACTTTAAAACTCGTTATATACTTCTTTTCATTATCAAAGAAATGATGGTGTGCACATTGCTTTGGGTTAGAAGTTTACCTCGCAGACATTTTTATTCTTGCTTAATCATTCTAGATCTTAAGAACTGTTCATCATGATCAATGCATATTCATCAAGGTGAATAAAACTAAATAGGGAACCTTTATTTCAAGTTAAAGTACACAATTCACAATTCCATGTATTGACATTATGTAAATCAAGTAAAACACGAAGAGCTTTAAAGTCTGTTCATGTGACCAGATTTACGGTTTAAATCCATATATCTGAAGTGCAGTCTCCACCGGGGTATCACATTTCATGAGCCAAACAAGGACCATCTGGTTTCGCTCCAAAGTCGACATAGAAATTTGGGTTTATAGCAAGTCCACCTTTCTCGGTGTTGACATCAATCTGCAGCATGTGAGACCCTTTTATCACAACTTCTGGATAGAACTGCTTGTCCCATTTGCTAAATAACGAGTTTGTTACACATATAGACATTTCCCGTCTAAGCTTTGTTGTATCATTTGTGGCCCTTCTAGCAATGGGTGTCCCTATAAGGAGTTTAAATGATGCATGCATTGTATAGATGGTTCACGCATAGTCACATAAATCGCTATATGACCCACGATCTGCGATCTGGATCGTGTGTTCCCAAACGGGTACGTTTCGCGTTCCAAACGCCCAATGGATCGCGTTCCATTCGCTAATAAGATACGCTTTTTATAGCGAATTGGTCCATAAAGGCCCATATAAGAAACGAATGGTTTTGTGCACCAAAAACAGATGGGCGGCAAAAAAGAAAACATGAAACATTCTATTAATAATGATTTTCAACTGTATTCACACTTTTCAAGCAATAATGATGATTAGTTTCACATCCCACATTCTATTAAGATGAACTATGAAGAGTTGTTGTGTTTCAGTTGTTGTTGTTGTTTACTGTCTTTGTTTAGTCTTTAGTGTCTTTGTTTACTGTTTTCATTGTTTCAAAGTTTCAAAGTTTCAAAGATGAACTATCAATCAGTTGTTGTTTTCATTGTTTCAAAGTCCTTAATATTAATATTGGAAACTAATATTATTACATATTCGGTACACCGTATCATGTTATATGGTACACCGTACCGAAGCGATCCGAAATGAGCCTACCCCCAAGCGTATCGAATTATAGAAAGCCGCGATCTGCGTTCCCGATCCTCGTTCCCGTACCGGAGCGTACCGCGATCTATGTGACATTGGGTTCACGTGTGTGAACAATTAACTTTAAAAAAATACACTTTGTAATGAATGAGTTTTGCTGGACTAGTTGTTAGTTAGTTACTAAACTCATAACGCGCGATTGTTTCTAAACTCATCTAGTGCTTGCTGATATATATTTTTCGCTGTATGTTGCATACACGCGGAAGATTTTCAATATGTATTTAAATGTAATTGATGCTTACCGATGCTTATTTCTGGTAGTATGTTTGTTTAGTTGCTTGAACAGATAGAATTTTTAGTTGAATTCTGAATGCCTTTACAATTGCTCAGTTAGAATTACAATACCAATCTAAAGTCACACATGTGATAGTGTATGCATACTCAAAACTGATGTTTTATATCAATTCCCATTATTCATTGTGTAGCTTTGTTTAGGTTATTATCTTTTTCATATACTACATCATATTAATAAAGTGATAATTTGTTTCCTAATTGTTGACTGTCCTCATCGCACCTAAGATTGATGTTAACTTCACTCTAACATTGTACGAAAGTATAGGCAACAGTAGATAAACAACAGAACCTTTATTCAGATCTAAGCTGCAATAGTCAGCTTAGATTAATAGTATCCAAATGTTACAAGATTAGATTAATGTCAATGAGACAATAATCATATGAATGTAAAGACAAGACAAGATCGGTGAAATGATCTAAGAGAGGAGAAGAGTGATAAAAGATCGCACACTCTAGTGTTTCCAACCCTAGATAAGGGACTTATTAAATAGGAGATTAAGTTTCACTAAGACCCCTCTAACGGCTAGTAGTAACTCATCGCAGAAACGAAGAAAGGCTTCAGTAAAATGAGATTCTTGGAACTTTAAATCTTTAATCTTTTGTCCGAGTTAAACCCATGTAATCAATCACGCAATAAGCCATAACTTGAAAGCCATTAGCAATTGATAGAATGATATGTTTGCTGATTACCAACCCCAAAATTTAACATTCCCCTTAACTCGATGAGCAAACATATCAAACAATATCAATTTTCACACAAAATTTATCTTTGATAGACGGGAGGTTCTTTGTGAGTATGTCTGCAGTTTGGTTTGAAGAGCCAATCTTTTAGCATTTATAACACCTCTAGCAATTTTTCCCACGATGAAGTGAACATCAATTTCAAAGTGTTTTGATCTTTCATGGAAAACAGGTTGACGACAAGTTGTAAAGCGATTTGTTATCACAAAAAGATCAACGGAAGATTGATATCAACTTTAGGTCTTTTAGGATTTTTGAATCAAATGATTTCACAGCAAAGAAGAGACATAGATCTATATTCTGCTTCAGGAAGATTTTGAAAGAGTGTTTTGTTTTTTACTTTTCCATGAGATTAAACAATCATTAAAGAAAACACAATAACCTGTGATGATTTTCCGGTTTTCTTGCATTTGGCCAAATCAAGATCACTATATCCTTCAAGATGATTTTGAGTTCTTGAAATTGTACCTTAGACCTTTCACGGAGCTCCTTTTAGATATCTCGAACATTGAGGGCACATTCCAGATGAGACTTTAAAGGAGAATGCATATATTGTGCCGGACAATGAACTGAGTATGAGATGTCGGTCTTGTATGGGTGAGATAGATAAGTTTCCCAAGTAACTTCGATAACCGTGATGTTGACAAGCAAGGGTCATCGATGATGGGAATGTATGGAAGGACGAGTTGGGGTTCCATAGGGTGGACAGTTTGCACCCAGGAGACCAAATTCTTTGAGGAGTTCAAGACAATATTTTCTTTGAGAGAGACAAATGTCATTCCAGCTTTTAGAACCTCAATGCCAAGAAAGTATTTTAGATTTCCCAAGTCTTTAATATGAAACTTTGTTTTAGGAACTCTTTGAATCGGTTTATCTCATCGGTACAATTTCCGGTGAAGGACAATATCATCCACATAAACAAGCGAGCAATAAACTTGTTATTCTGTTTTGGTGAACAAAGAGTGATCATTAACAGATTGAACAAAGTTATTTTCTTTTAAAACACTGACAAGTTTTTCATTCCATTTCCTAGGAGCTTGTTTTAAGCCATATAGGGATTTGACAAGTTTACAAACTTTATTCTTATTGTTCTCATTACAGAACCCTTTGGGAATGGTCATATAGATATCCTCATCAAGATCTCCATACAAGAAAGCATTAGTAACATCAAGTTGAAAAAGAGGCCATTTGTTTTTACGGCTAAGGCAATAAGACACTGACAAGAGACATTTTTACAACAGAGAAAAGTTTCATCATAGTCTATTCCTTCCCTTTGGTTATAGCCTTTAACAACTAGTCTAGCCTTGTATCTATCAACTTCACCATTGGCTTTATATTTGATTTTAAATATCCATTTGTAGCCAATAGGAATTCTATTAGGAGGTAGATCGGTTATATCCCAAGCATGGTTTTCATTTAAGGCCTCAATTTGAATTCATAGCATCAACCCAATTACTATCATGGATAGCTTCTTCATAATGTAGGTTCAAGACTTTTATTAAGACTAGATGCAAGCAATAATTATCTTTGTTAAGGTTGGAGTAATTAACAACCTTTTCAACACCATATTTGACTTTTCCTTCTATAATAAAGTCATTAAGATTATCGGGCAATTTGGAAACTCGGTTGACCTTCTAGTAGTAATGGTGGCAAGCCTCTTTCTTGTTCACATAATCGGTGTTGTATCGCTAGGATCGAACTGCATCGGCAGAATGTGAATCATGTGATATGTTGCCCTCGGGTGTGTATTATCATCTATAGATGTTGCAACCGGTTCGTCAATCCTAGTGGGATGACTTACCACCGTGCCATCATCATAGGATGTCACTCTCCTTCATCATTGGGACTTATTTGTGAGTCAAAGAAATTTTGTGATTTAAATCTTTTGGTACAAAGGTTTCAACAAAGGTTTTGACACGTAATTTTTCATTTTGAAGGAAAAACAATTTCATAAAATTTGACATCTACGGGTAAAAGATATTTTTGTTTCAAGGCTCAAGAGTTTATAGCCTTTCTTCTCATTTGAGTAACCAATAAAGACACTTTTTCGGACCTACTACCAAATTTATCGAGATGTTGAGAATGGTGGCATAGCATAGGCGACCAAAGACTCTAAGGAGAGAGTGAAGGGTCATGCCCATACACAAGGAAGAACGGGACTTGCAGACAGAGGCAAGAGGGCAACCTGTTTATGACATAGGCGCAATGATCGAGAACACATTCGGACCAAAGATTTAGAGGTAATTCCCACGAAACATGAGGATCTAGCTACATTAAGAAGATGCCTATGTTTCCTTCTCATAATACCATTTTGTTGTGGTGTATAGACACAAGTGGTTTGATGTAAAATTCCTTTTCATGGAAGAAAACTTGAAGTTTATTATTGACAAATTTCGTCCCATTATCACTTCTAAAGATTTTGACATTGTGTTCAAATTGATTTGATAGCATGTGAGTAAAGTTAACAATGGAAACATAAACATCATCCTTCCCTTAAGCATATAAACCCACATCCACGGAATAGTCATCAACAACAGTTAAAAATATTTGTAACCATCTCTGCTAGTGACTTTATATGGTCCCCATACATCAAGATGGACAAGTTGACCAATTTTAGTTGATTTATGTTCACTTAGAGGAATGGTTCCTGGTTTGTTTAGCTTTATTACAAGTATCACGAGATGATCGGTTTGGATGTACTATCAAATTTAAGAGTGGGTTTAAGTATGTGTAGGACTTGGTCGGAGGATGACCAAGTCTTTGATGCCAAAGATTTTTGAAACATGACAAACAGATATGCAATTATTAGAAATAATCTTACATGAAGAATCAATATCAAACATATACAACCCATTGTGTTGTTTACCAATCCCACAATCCTTTTTGATGTAAATCCTGATATAGCAATTAGATTCATTAAACCCGACAAACATCTTATTGTCTCTAGCAATTTTATGAATGACAAAAACTAACATTGTACTCAAGAACAACAAGTACATCAAAGAGAGTTAGATCATTATTGATCTTTAAATCACCAATTTTTGTAATTAAGGCACGAGTACCGTTGGGATGTCCAACAGTTAAGCCAAGATTTGAAATGTTAACAACATTGATTAAAAATTTTCAAATCACGGTCATGTCTTTGATTTGCACCGAATCAACAATCCAACCAAGATCGATGTTTCCGGATAATGTCTTAGTGTTGTTGTTAAAAACTTGTTGAAGTTTATATTAAACTTGACATCGCCATTAAAGAAAGTTCACGAAAATTTTTACCCGCTAAGTTGGCATTAGCGGATGACACATTGTTGTCATTGAGAAGACTCATAAGTCTTGAGAGTGCTCATTAGACAAGGAGACAGGAGAGTTGTCGCACTATTATCGGTGACAAGATTGGTTTCATGAAACATTATTCTTCTTGAAGGTTTACCATTAAAATTTCTTTTAGCATATCCTGCGGGATAGCCAACAAGATCATAACATCTATCAATGGTGTGACCGTGTTTCTTACAATTGGTACATTTGAGGTTCATGTTTGGTCCTCTCGCTATTGGGTATTACAGTGTTATGACCATAAACTTTGTTGTTAAAACTTCTTTTATTATCAAAAATTTTCCACCATCGAAGTCTTTGCAAGAAAAGTCGTAGCATTGGGTTTAGCAGAGCTATTCCCGGATAATACATTTCGTGAGACTCTTCTCCGTAGACAACGAGAGAAGGCAATTTTGACATTAGGTAA